>JBCFYV010011172.1:136594743-136665440 GCA_039000515.1 Timema cristinae
AGTTTATAAAATTTGGACAAAATTTTATTGTAAATGCTTCAATAGGTTTAGGGTCAAATAAAAAATTAAAACAAAATTGTCTATCGTCAATTAGTTTATAGAATATATCAAGAATGATTGAGCATAATTTCTTCTAAACGATTGTTTCTTTTAAGTTCATATAAAGAATAATTTTGTCTATATTCTTAGATCAAAGTTTCCACTGATTTCTTTAGTCCCTAATTATCTGTTTTCCACAGTGAAATTAACATTTTTCTAGACATTTTAAGGAAATAAATCTCAATTTTCTACATAAAGTTGACTTTTGTGGAGTGCTTAAAAGAGAATAATTTGCTCATGATGGAAAAATTTGTGCAGCTACTTCACTGCCAGAGGTGTCTCGATGTAGGTATAAACTTTTGTTACATATTGTACAAGGTACATTAGCGTCTTCATGGAAAATGTACCTTCGGTTTAAATCGAAGTTTTTTCGTGAATATTTTACTATTCGTATTTTAAAAACGAAATTCACGTTTTCTATTCAAATCCGTTTGTTCGTTAACACGCCAATAACATCAGCGGCCATTTTGAGTGCCGTAACATTAATGGAGTAGCGGTCAAGGTCAAATCTACGCAGCCTTTACCATCGATGTCAACAAATATCAAAGAATAGTCGATATATAAACAGTGGACTCGCAAAGAGCGATCATAATTTTATTCTCTTCTATGTAGACTTGAACAAATATACCTAAAAACTCATGCGTTTATTGTTTTCCCGTTTGAAATCTAATGATAAAATATTTATTATATATTTATTTTGATAGTTTAAAAGTAATCATGAACTATTTTAGTCATTGAATTATTAAATTAGACGTTATTTTTTATTCCTTTCAAACAAACAAAATCATTAAATCGAATTAATATTTTTGTGTTTTTGGTTGTTTGTTATCTTGTGAGCTTGTGCTCTGGTTTCTAGCTTCCTTTGTGATTTCATTGTATCTATGTTTGTTATTGTGAGTTAGAATATGTTTTATCAGTCTTCATTTATGGTTTAATTTTATATTATATTCGTAAAAAATATATTGGGTAGAAGAAGTGTTTTTCAGTTTTTTCCAAGTGTTATAAAACAATTTTTACGACGAAATTTGTTTATTTGAAAATTTTTATGACGAGATTTAAATATTTATTTACCATAATATAGGGTTTCCATAAAGCCTTGAGTACACAAGGGCAGAGGTTGTAATTTTTTTTTCTACCCCTATTCCGTTCCCTCTACAAGAAGGGTCGCGGGATTACACCCGATCTCTGTGAAATATCTGTGCGGAAACCATCCATTTACCACCGGGCAAGTCGGGATAGCCCCCCAGTAAATCAGAATCGTCTTCACGCCTCGGAATGGCTGAGGGTTCAGTGGCGACCGGGGGGCGGGGGGTAAAAAGACACCTCTCCCCCTGCTCAAACCCTCTTTCTCTTTCCTGGCTGAAGGGTTCGTTCTTGTTCATTTAAATGTGGATTAGTGGTAGAGAGCGTCGAGGTATTGAGATTTCAAACGTTGACTATCGTCTGAGGGAGAAAGGGGGAAGGTTGGAATCCCGAGTAGTCGGGGGAATATAAGTTCTTTTTTAATTACTGCGTATACCAAAGTACGCTCGAAATAGCTTCACTTCAATTTTCATAAAAAGGTCCATTTAGAAAATACATATTTTTGAAGCCAAATCTTGATCGCATTTCATTATATTATTAGTATTATTGAATATGTATTGATAATATATCAAAAGCATTAGCTGCATATCACATGAATTTACGTATAAATAGGTAAGAGTAAACGTTTATGCTGTCAGATAAGGTTCTTGTCTTAAAGTTGCAGATAAATGGCAAGTAATCTCGCGCGAGATGCTGTCGGACACTACTGTCACAAATGTAAAACAGCTTTGAGAGTAGATTTATGATGACTCGCGCAAGTTGTTCAGAGAGATAGATCCACGTTTCCCTCTCTAAACACACTCCTCGTCACTTCCGCAGGCGGAATATCAAAACCATTTCGACATTTTCTACGAGACGTGCGCAAGTTAATTGTCTTTATCGATTATGTCCACCTTCAAAAATGGAATTGATAGTGAAAAAAAGGAAAATGAAGTTTTGTGCAAAGTTTAAAATAAAGAGACAGGTTTTTTTTTTTAAAAAAGCCTTACAACTTACAAGCTATAGAAAACCAGTTTTCCATCACCCGGTGGAAATATCTAGAAATTATTATTATTATTATTATTATTATTATTATTATTATTTAGCACCGCGTTTACTACCCGTTCGGATTATACGCTTTAAGTACTAACTACGCTAATTGATTGGAAATTGGGAAGGTTGAATTAGAGGAAGTGCACCCGAATTTGCGTGGAGGGAGAGTTGAAAACCATTTAGGAAAAACCACCCAGTTCACCCGACCGAGAATCGAACCTCGATCTCCCCGTCCTCGGCGGTCGAGCTCAACACGACTAGCGCGTTAGCCAAGAAATATCTAGAAAGCTGCACAATATATTTAGTCATTTAATCAAGAATCGAAGAAAAATAGTTTGAAAAAAAAGAGGTACTGGATCCTCTCCATAAAAAATAAATTTCATTTATGATTAATAATTCAGCAGCACATCCGACACGTCTGACGGGAGGCATTATTACAAAATGACTGAAACAAATCTTGCGCGAGCAATATTCTCCTCTCAAATGTAAACAGCTTTGTGAGAACTCTCGCAAGTCACTCGCTGACAAACTGTCCAACAGATCTCGCAGCAATTTATTGCTGCTAGTGTAAACAGACCTGGACAGTACTCACGCGAGAAATGTCACAATTTCACTTGCCAGTATAACTGTAACGTAACTGCAGTCTCGCAATAGACTGGACTGCGATGACGGATAGACAGGGATTCGAATCCTGTTAGGGTGTACTTTGGATGTTTTATCCTAAACTGTTTTCCACGCTTCCTTCATGCAAATGTGGAAACACTTCCTCAAAATTAGCCATTACTCATCCCTAACAGTGTAGTGTAATCATACATAAAAGTTTAGCCCGAACTTAAAGTAGGATGCGGTGATAAAAAAATAGTGCTTCACTTAGTAGATTACTGTAAATTTGCATGAATTACAAGACGGTTGATATATATCGAAACTATACATATATTTGTTACCTACATTGCAACTTGACACCCTTAAATCTTTTACAACACGCATTACAACACGCAGGAGAGAGTGTGAAAGTGGCCATCAACACAACCACCCTCATTGAACCGAATGGGATCGAACGCCCAAAATTTCCCTGTCTTCGGCAGTCTAGTCCAATAGGTGAGAAGCGCGTTAACCCATGCTGCCACCGAAGTGGGTAAATTTACTGAATTTTTTTTAGCACGCGTCTTACTACCCGTTCGGGTTATACGCTTAATTTACTAATTAATATAAGAGTTAAACGTATAACTAAAAGGAAGGGTTAGACTATGTAAAACGTGCTAAATGCTGTAGACGTGTGTATATGAAAAGTAGAAACATTAAGAGTTTTAATAATAAAAGTAGCATGTATGACTCGGTGTATGGATGTTGTTGATGCGAAGGAGTACGCAAGGATATGGAAGTGTGGAGAGTAAGTGAGAATGGAGTTGTTTTTTGAGCTAATGCACAGTTTCTCGCCTACCCTGTAAGGGAACTGTGTGATTAGGTGTTGTGTGTAGATGTGTATTGTATGTATGTATGAGTATGTAGTTTTACCATATTATATCACTAACACCCGCACTAATTACAGTGACCGACAGTATCAAATTGGATCGCGACCTAAAATAAACCAACAATAATAGTTCTTGAAATCTTGAATGAGTGACATTTGGACCGTCCGTTTTTATCGTCAAAACCAACGAGTATTTAAAAACTTTCCATCAAAAGATCCAAAACATGGGAAGTCCAAGAAAAAATCCCATTGTAATTTTCTTTTTATTTCCCAGAAGTCAAGGTTCCGTTCCCACGAGGGCCCATTTTTCAACCAGATGTGTGAGCCACGTTAGCGTTAAAAAGCTTTTATATTTTATTTAGGGTGTTCCGGCGACTCTCACTTAAGGGTTGTGCCTGGTCACCAGATGGTGGCAAACTTGTTTACCTCACGACAGGAAATCACTATGGTCTGCCGTGATTCCACTAAACATTTTATTATCTTTTACAATTACTAATAAAATATAAAGCATATTTATACCGAGTTTAATTTGGAATGACCCGCTTCGATGGTAGCATTGGAGGCGACACTCTCGCAATAAACTAAATTGCCGATTTAAAAGTGATTCGATCCCGGGTGGATGTACTGATGGGTTTTTACAAAATTGTTTCCCACTCTATATATATGCAAATGCGGTTATATTTACTCTAAATTCAACTTTCCTAGTCCCTAAAACCACTAGCGTGATTAGTACATAAGCGTATAGCCCGAACGGGTAGTAATACACTGCGCTAAATAAAAATAGGAATGGACGTAACTTTGTATTTATTTCATTCCTAACAGTTTTTATTTTACAAATTAATACGGGGTACAAGTCTAAATTCCTAAGTTAGATTTTTCATCTTTTTAAGGTAATGTAAGGTGTACTTTCTGAACGAATGGATTATATTAGCACATGAATTATAAACTAACTTAAATTTTAGAACAGACACAAAATCCAGCCCCAGCAGTTAATTCATCACTGTGAAAGGGTAAACCCACATTTCACCAATGATACGTTTTTAGGCCATGTCAGAATTCGAGCCCGGGACCTCTAGCTTAATAGACAAACACGCTACCGACTGAGCGAAGGTGTCAGGCTCTTATTTAGTAAAAAAAAAAAAGTACTGGCGGCCTGACACTTGGCTATAGCTCCGTCCCCAAAAACAAACAAAACTATCTTTAAGTAACTTACAGACTACATTAAACTTTTGATAAAATTGCCAGCATAAGTGTTAATACTTGATGTTCTCAAGGTTTACGAATTAAAGACTATAAGCGGGGAGTAGAAAGGTGGGAATCGTTATAAAGAATAAACTTTTGATTATAAATGTAGACTGTAAAGCATGCAATTTTCTCTCTCACGAAAGCTCCACCCTGACATGTATTAATGTGAGAAACTCCTTCACGCGACGGGCCAACTTTTCGCCCCATCCCTCATCGCTACGGCAGAGATTAAACAATCCCCTAACCCCCTTTAAAAAAAAAAGCTTAACCAAGGCTAAAGGAGATCGCTCCCCTCCAAACCACCCTCACATCACAATGAAACCCTTTTAAACTAACTTTTATAACCCCTCTACAGTCCAAGTTTTATAGAAAAGGTATTTAAAAAAAAGTGTTTGCAGTCAATGGACAAGATTCGTAGTCGATTTAGTGCGGCTCGAAACCAAATACAGGACGACACTTACCTGGGCCAATGGAATGGCGTTTGCTTTCTGGTCTAGGTAGGCGTCGTCTTGTGTTTTAGTATCGTGCCGCACATATCCGAAACCTTAGATCAGTCAGAAGCGTGATATTACTGAGAAAAATCCCAGGTAGGAATCCCAGTGATGAATTAACGGCTGGAGGTTGGATGTTATGTCTTATCACAAGGGCAATAATGACACATCATAAAGATGTTTCCCCATTAAGCTTAAATCATCCTGTTTTAAATATAAGATACATGGTGTCACATTTAGTCAGTTCTTAAAGGCACAGGGAATTCGGTAGTATAAAGATAATAGTGGCAACCCTGTAATATTTAAAAAAAATAAACGCTGCAGATCAAAATGACTTAACGTGTGAATACGTGAAAGTATCTAATAGCTTTTTAGAGATCAAATAATGTTCTTCCAATGAAAACTATATGTATTATATGTACAGTCAAACTAATGATGTGATATTTCACGCCCCCGTTTATTATATATTTGACACCACAGCCTGCGCCGCCCAAAGAATGTTTGGTCGCACTCGCTACTTGACTATGTAATATTGAATCCACAGCTCACATTAAGGGCAATCTATCGAACGGTAAATTACACATGTTCAAATGTACGTAGCTGTAGTTCTATTTTGTTAGGATTTTTAGGGCTTTGGAAGGTTAAATTTAGAGGGAGTGTACTCACATATGCGTGGAGGGAAAATTGAACATATTTTGGAAAAACCAGCCTCAGTACACCCGAACGAGATTCGAACCTAGATCTCCCCGTCATCGGTCGTCTAGCCTATCATGAGGCCGGTGACAGACTGACGTTTTGGTCACGTTTTTGTCGCTGTGACACAAACGCCGCAACCAGGTCGCTCTAGTGTATGTCATTGTTTAATGTGAGAGGGGTCAGACTAGCGACACGAACGCCCGACAGATTTGAAAGCGTCGATGTGAGCGTTTCTTGGGGGTAACAACCCCTCTCATGAAACAATGCAATATACTAGAGCGACCTGGTCGCGGCGTTTGTGTCGCAGCGACCAAACCGTCAGTCTGTCACGGGCCTGAGAAAAACGCGTTAGACCATGAGGCCACCGAAACAGGTATCTGTCAATGTTGATAGCTAATAAGGAAACTTGATACAAACTTGTTACAAACGTTGACTGCCCCACACAAAAAAAGTGTATATGTTCTAAAGTTATCTTCCTACCAACATCTATCGGCTAGTTCTTTCCCCAACACATCCTACTACTCTTCCGGACTATCCTTATTTAACCATGCTGATCGGGTTGGGAGAGACAAGGTAGAACTTGAGAGAAAATTTTACAATAATTTGCGTGGAGGGAGAAAAATGTATGAATACACAACCACAAATGGATACGTTCGATCTCGCCACCAGCAAACCATACCCAAAATTTAAACCCAGTATTTAATCTACGTGCTCACCAAATGCGGGTTTAATTATTTCACTGAACCAAAAAAAATTATTAACGACTTTATTAATAGATAAGGACTAAGAAAATATTTGACCTGGTTCAGTGGCCGCATGGTCTAAGCCGTCACTATAGCAATAAAATTGACTGTAGATGATCGGGAGATCGTGATTCGTATCCGGTGGGTGTACTGGGGGTTGATTTTCTAAATAGTTTCCTCTCCCTCCCCCAAATGCGGCTATACTATACCTCCTCTAGGAATATAAAAATTCTTCATCCCTAGCTCACTAGTGTACTTGTGTGTAACTACTCCCCTACCTCAGCCCACTCACCCACCCCCCACTCCTCCCAGTAGTCTAATGAAGGAATGGAATATTACCCACCAGCACACCAGTCTAAGATTCGAACCTAACCTCCCCGTTACCAACAATACAAGCTACTGCAGCTTGAACGTATGATCACGGTGTGGATACTCTCTTGTAAAAGAGGTTTATCTTTTGCCATATAAATGATTCATTACAATACGAATAAAATAATAACGCTCTAAAAAAATAACTTTAAAGATAACAAAAAGCATTATTTCTATTTTATTATTACAATGCCGAATCGTAAATAAAGAAGCAAAATGACGGTCATTTGTTTTATTTGTTTACTCAAGCAACGTTATACAGGACCAAAAAATAAATATTATTTCCTCTTTATAAAAACAAAACAAAACAAATGGAAAACAAAGGCAATATTGCACGAGTGACAATGTCCACCATTATTTTTCATCGTGTTGACCCAAAGAAAAAGAAGTCAAGGAATGTGTGAACCCTTTTAAACCCTAAATCACGAAACAATCCCCCCCCCCCCCCCCCACCTCCCTTTCCTACTCCTACTCCCATTTCATTCTGTCATCCTTACTCCCCCTTCCCACTCTTTTACAAAGCAACAAGAATCAAAAGGCCTGCGGCGGCATCTCGCCAAAAAAGTGTACTCTTTGCGAATAGTAGCCGAGAGACAGATGCTCGCCACAAGATGTCAGTCTGCCTGCTTGTTTGTTTTGCTTGCTATTCTGCTGCGCTTATATTGGTTGTTTCTGGTACACAATATCAAAAAGGGATAAAAAGACTACAAACTACAGTAAATTTTCATAGGAAAAACCTTATCTGAAAGCTATAAAAGTTACTATATCTTAGTTTCACGCATTTTTTTTTAGCACCGTGTCTTACTACTCGTTCGGTTTATACGCTTATGTACTATTTACTATAATGGTTTTAAGAATTTAAAGTTATATTTAAGTAAGTGTACCCGAATTTGCGTGGAGTGAGAGTTTTAAAACCATTTTGGAGAGAAAAAAAAACTCTATACACCTGACCGACAATCGAACCTCGATCTGCCCGTAATCTGCAATCTAGCCTACCACGAGAGTAGCACGTTAGACGATGAGGACACCGAATCAGGTTACTTTCACGTATCCATACGCCAGGTCATGTGATATACAGCTTTCAGTTTTGATATTCATCTTATTTTTATTGGTCACTGGGTCTTATTACTTGCTCGGGTTGGACGTTTATGTACTAAATATGCTAATGTGTTAGGGATAAGGAAGGTTAAATTTATAGTAAATGTACCCACATTTGTTGATGGACGAGTGTAAAACCATTCTGGAAAAACACACCACCGGGATATGAACCCCGATCTATCCGTCATCGTCAATCTTGTCTATACGAGCGTGACGCCTTAAACTATCGAGTCACCAAAGCAGATTGACGTATTATCAATATCTACTAACATTAATAACCAATCTCGAACTTTAATGACTTAAAAACGATCAAAAAATTATCCATAAAATAACCTTATTAATCTGAAATAATGACCTAAAGATTAAAACAAAAACTCGTAATGAACATACACAAATGAATACGACACGCACTTTACGAATATAAACAAGAATATATTTTACATTGGAAAGTATTTAACAACTAAACTCTTGCAATGATTTACAAATATGTGCTTTAGAAACAAATAGTTACCCCCCCCCCCCTTTCTAAACGCAATCTTCTCCAGCTTAGTTTTCAGTGTATCTCACAGGAATGTGTAATAATACAGGCAAAGAGGATAGATACTACGTTTCTCCTATTACGATAACTGTGCGTTAAAATATATATTATATATATATTTATTTATTTGAGTATCTATGGATTCTTATGCATTTGATGGGATTTAAATTACACTTAATCTAACAACTTGATCCAAACTGCCTAAAAATGACCCAAAAAGGACACAAACGAAGAAAATATGACTTAATAATTCAAAAAAATCAGAAAATGACAAAAAAATTACCTATTTAAAATGTTTATTCTTGAACCAGGGGGCGATGAAAAATGTTTCTTCTTGAACCGAGGGAAGGAGGGGGCGGGGGGGGGGGGGGAGGGAGAGCTTGGTTCTTCTTAAACCCAAAAGAGGATAAACAAAATTTTAAGTGCCTTGAGCATCGTTGGGAGTACAAAAAAAAATTTTAAAAACCCCGAGCCTTAACCATTTAGTAAAATTTTTAATTCTGGCGGGAGTTGTGGTTTAATTTTCAAAAAATCCCCCTTTTTATGAAAATGGGACTGTACACAGGTAAGTAATTTTGGGAAGTGAGACATTAAGTGCAGTATCATTTTAAGCGCTTAGTTTATTTGTAAGAGTGAAATTTTTTTTATGATCCGCTTAGCACCTTTCCGGGCTTTCGTTTTTTTTCCAAGGGATTAGGATAAGTAGGAGGTAGAGTTGAGATTAAATTCCCACAGTTCCAATGACTTTTATGTGTTTTAATTAATTTACCCCTTGTTTAACATCCGTATCATCAAAGGTTTTTAAAAATATGGCTTGTTAAAAGGGAATATTTACTAAATCCAGGGCGCATCTTTTGGTGATGTGTCCCCCATTCAAATTTTTTTGCCTTTTATCGTCCACTTTCAAAACAATGGGAAAAAATTTAAAAAAATACCCCTGGCATCTCCTGCAAACAGCCATCCCAACCCGAGCAGACCGTTTTTTGGTGAAGTTGTGCCAACTTGTTGTCAAAAAAACCCGACCCCCCCCCGGCCATTGGGCTCAGTTTTCTATATCGGAGTGCTACTTTTTTAAATTCAATTTTCCTTCCATTTGCCCTCACGAGGTTGAATTGAGCCCTTTCCCAGACCACTGCTTTACAGATAATCTGTGGGAACAGGTAAAACCCGGGCCCTCTGGATCGTACCCAAAGAATATGACCCAGAGCCAGAGGCGCTTAAAAATAATAATTTCAAAAACAATTTCCTTTATTATAGTGCTGGCCAAAGTAGTAAGAAACCCATCAGAACGCATGAAAAGTACACAATACCTTACAAGACATATATTACACGAGAAAAAAAGATAAAAAAAAATGGCTAAATTGTTATATGATTAATAGTTAACAGAAAAAGTAATTTAAAAATATAATAAAAAAAACACCAAGATTTTAAAAAAGGGAAAACTTTAAACATTCCAATTTAAAGTAAAAAAAAAAAAGGTTAGTTTTTTCCCTAGTAAAGTTTAATTTAAAATCTAAGTTTTTTAATAGCATTTATTTTTAAAAAAACCTTGTTAAATAAATTAATTTTTTAGCAATAATAAATTAAAAAATAATAAAATAATAAAATAAAATGCCCTTTCTAAAGAAAATTTTTAAGTCCCCAAATTAAATTTTTTCCCTGCCATTGGGCAAGCATTATCTTAGGCTGCATTATATTTAAAATAATTCTAATTCTTGTTCATAGGTTTTTATTTTATTTTAAAATTTTAAATAAGCCCATAACTATTTTCGTCCCCATATAATTTTTAAATTCAAAAGGCAAATGTATTAAGCCTTACACCCTTTTAAAATTTGGGCCTTAAAGTTGATTCTCAGTTTTAAAACAAACTTAGTATTAAACCTGAAATGAAATCTTTTTTAAAAAAATTGGCCTTTCTTTGTATTTGGGGCAAAAATAAAAATTTTTTTAAATAATTTTTAAATGTGAAGTGGTTCCCAAAAAAAAATTTTAAAGTTTTAAAAATCTTTAAAAATTTGATTTTTTACAAAAAATTGAAATTTTGTAGAGTGTCACCTCTTTACCAAATTAAATAAAAAGCAAAATCCCCATTTTTAATTTATTTTTTTTTTACTTGCATTTCTAATTTTGGGAGAAAAATATAAAATTTATTCACATACCAAACAAATTTAATTACATCTCTTCATAAAAAAAAAAATCTAAAATTTTAAATTAAAAAAAAAGGGGCCCCCTTTTTACCCGCTTTAATTAAAAAACAAAATTGTTTACAATTTTTAAAAAAAAAAAATTTTTTCAATTTTTAACCCCCGTTCTTTGGGCTTTCTTAACACACTAATTTAGGGAAGAACGAATACAATCCCCTTTCAAACTCACAAAAATATTTTTAAAATTTTTTTTAACTCCCCTTTTTAAAGCAATTTTTAACTTCCAAATTTTTTTAATATAACCTTCCCAAAACTATAAAAACCTTTTACTTTGGGAATTTATTAAAACCCAAAGGATAGTAGACCTTCTAAAAAAAAATTTAAACCCCTTATTTAAATTTAAATACAAAACCCAAAACCTTTGTTTAATCTTAAAAGGGGAAAACACTTTCCCCATTACAAAAAACATTTAATTACACAAATTATTTTAATTTCTTTCTTCCATAAAAAAAAAATTTATCAACATATTAAAAAAATTATATACAAAACAAACAACATCAAAAATTATTACATAAAAACACAATAATCAAAATTTTTCCCAATTAAAAACATATCAAAATTATATACTATAACAACAAAATCTAAATTATAAATATAACACACATACTTTCTAAATTTATAATATAACACACATAACAAATTATTAAAAATATACACACATCACTAAAATTTATTTTATTAAACCCCCCCAAACCCAAAAATTTTATTTCCTTTTTCCCAACACCAATTTCCCAAAAATAATCCAATTTTAAAACCAATAAATTTTATAAAAACCCTTAATTACAACACGGAAATTAAAATTCTTTTTCATTTTTTCATCCCAACAAAAATTTACTTTTAAAAATTTATTAAAAAACCCAAATTTAAAATTTTAAAATTTAACAATACCAAAAAAAAATTTTTAAAAAATTTTTAAAAACTCCTATAAAAATGATTTAAAAAACAAAAATAGAAATATTCATTTATGAAAATCCCCAAAAAAACAAATCTTTATTAAAATTTTAAATTCCAAAAACAAAAATTATAGAAAATATTTCTATTCCTAAAACCCCAATTTCATATCCCCCCCAATATATTATACTATTTAAAAAACCCTTTTTATATATTACAATAAAAAAACACACAAACATAATCAAATACATACTACATACAACAAATACAATATATTAACTTAATCAAACAAAAAAAAATACATATATACTAGTACATTAATTCCCAAAAACACCAAATACTATATACAATATAATTTACTTACATACAAAAAAAAAATAATATAACATATATACATTACTTTTTTTAAAAACAACAAATACATATATACTTACTTCATACAACACACACACACACAAACACACCTACTAAAACTTTGCTAAAAAAACTTACGCTTTTCCTAAAACCCGGGGCCCAGATGAATTTTATATAGCAGTATATTGCATCGTAAAGTCAAAGTTTTTTTTTCCTTCTTCTTTTCAACCCAAGAGAGTTTTTATGGGACAAAATTAAAGTGTTTAAAAAATCCTTCATTTTATTATTTTTGAAAGAAAGAGGACTCAAAGAGAAAAAAAAAAAAAGGGGAGAGCAGTGTCTTTTAGTGGGTAAGGAAATCCGGGGCACTCTCCCTTGCCGTCTATCCCCCAAACAAATATCATTGGAGATTATCTGCGGCCAGAGTACCCAAAGGGCACTTTTTCTACACAAATAACAATGTTTATATTAACAATACAATAGTTCATTATGGTGTATCGAACCAAGGGTCTTATCCCTTGCTGGGGAAAAATAAAAAGGGGGGTAGTTACATAGAATGTATTTATATAGGAACAGAATAATTCGTAAGGGGTCTTAAAAAGGAAACGAATTAAAAAATAAAAGGGGACTTTACTTCGAACACAGCCCCCATGCCAGCGGGTGAGATAGCCACCTCTTTGTGACGAAAAATGTTCACAATCAAATACTTTCTCTATGAGAAATAAAAAAAACCCACCTCAAGAATTTAAAAACCTAAAAACCCAAAGCGGGAAATGTAAATGACGAAATATCCAATTCAATTCGAAGCTCAAAAGTTCTAAAAACCAAACGTCCCCGATCATTTGTCGCGCTCCAAAAGCCCCCCTTTACGCCCCAAGCGGGGCGACGCTCCGACAGTTTTTGTTGGGGGGAACAATGCCTTCTTGTTGTATCACTGGAAGGGGGATTTAAATGGGGACGCGAAGGACTGACCCCCAACGTCGGGATTTCCCCTTGTCCCCGGGTCGGTGGGGGAAAAATTAGTCGTTCATCCTCGCCCCCTGATACGTTTTTTCCACGAAGAGGGGTGAGAAGGAAAAATCGTGGTACCCCAATGGGATGATCCAACCCGAGAGTGAGAGGTTCGCCCAAAGCGGATGTGTACTAACAAAAAGTAACCAGATTTTTTAAAAACCAAGTTAAATATTAAAAGTCAATTTCCATAGGAGGGCCCCTTTTAGAAATACTATTTGTGTAAAAAAATTTAAAATTTTCTTACTTTTTATCGCATTTTTTAAAAAGAATTAATATTATGTATCAAAATGACAGCTGCAAATCAAACAATTTTACTTTTAAAAATTGTGCTAGATCTAGTACTTTCAAATGTCGGTTAGTTCTTTTTTAAAAATTTCCCTGAATCATTCGCCGGTGGCCTACGTATAAGTTGTTAAACTCCACTGCAGTAATCATTACGTAAAAGTGCCGGGTTTTAAATTTCCCGTTGCTGAATTTTAAATTTTTTTTTCCCTGGTGCGATTTTCTTACTCTCTAAATAAGGGGGTACAATTTAATTAAATCTGTTGCATCATTTCAACACTCAGATTCAGAGTTACAGCTGGGGAAAACGAATGCCAATGCGCTGGCTCTTAGGGGTTTTCTTTTTTCCCTTCCGCTTTTAGATCCCCGTTCGCTAAAGCAATGGGGATTAAAAACGACCATTTTTTTAGAAAAAAATATCCCCGGATTTGAAAGAGGGAGGGGGGAAAAATTTTTAGGAATGAATCTCAGTCTTTCGATCGGATTCGGCCCAAACCCTATTTGTCCCAGAAACAATCTCACTGGGGACTGACACCTGTGTCAGGAAACCTACAGGTAAATTTAAAGAAATATCTGGCAAAAATATATTGAGGTCCCACCCTCATATTTTTCGACACACACTAAATGACGCATCACCCACACCACCCGTGGTCAAGCGCCCTTCGTGTTGGAAGGCCTTATGTGACGGGGGATCGGATTTGAATCCCAGTCGGGTCTAAAAGGGGTTTTTTTTTTATATGTTTTTCGCACTCTTTTTACACACAAATGCGTAAAGTTACCTAAAAAATACTTTTCCTGTCCACCCCTTAGAAATTTTTTAGGGAACAAACCCCAAAAGGATTTAGAATTAGTTTTATTTTTAAAAATAAAAAGTGCTATTTGTGCCACTGCTGTCTGCTGCTGTTCAAGTTCCTTGTCTCATAGTTGGTTTCACTCATGCCTATGCAAAACCATTGTGGTCATCCTGCATTTTTGTTTGTGTTCAAGTGTATGGTTGGTTTGTGTTAAGTTTTACTTAAATGTATTATAATATGTAAATGATAAGTCATCATGGATAGGGTTTTTGAGGTTAAAGGAAAAGGGAGGGCGGGAAGTAAAAGAAATGTACCCTCACAGCTCCAACAAATGACGAGGGGGGCAAAGTAAATAAAAACTCGCATGTGATTGCCTTGATTTTTCGCCCTTTGAAAAAAGTTAACACACAAAATTTTACCCTTTTCTTCTTGTTCCTGATAAAGGTTATTTCCGAGTCCCCTTTAAAAAACTTGGAGGGGTGCATTTTTAAAATACCGTAAAATTTTTATGAGGACTTTGTATCTTAACTGCATAATTTTCAAAAAATTTTGTTAAAAACATTTGTAAAAATTTTGAAGGGCCTAAATTTAAGTTTATTTTTTGTATAAGAATGTTTTTTTTTAACCCTGTCACTATTTTAAAAAAGCGTTTAAAAAACCGAGATACCAGAAATAACTAAAACTTAGGAAAGTAATACGACATTAAATTTCTAAGTTTATATTTGTATTTAATTATGGTCATTTATTAAATTTGGTTTTTAGGCTTTAATTGTATTGTTACGCAGTTTTTTTTTTTTTTACAAAATATTTTTCATTTTTGACCCGAGAAGGTTAATTTTTTTCCCCTGAAAAATTTTATTTTTTGGCCCTTAAAGTTAGCCTGAAAAATATTAGCCCACGGAAAAAAGGGGAGTGGGAGGGGGAATTTAAACAAACAGAACCTGTTCAAGGCCACCCCAAACCCTTTTTATTCACAAAAGTTTGTTTTGTGAGGGCCGGCGACTCTTTATAAGATACAGTTTTTCTTGTTCCGATAACTCTTCATACCATCAAAAAAATCGTCCCCCCATAACATTTATTTATTTATAAAGAAAAGGGGCGGGTATTGCGAAAATTTTGAAATTTACCACACAAATAACTTCTTGGTACAACCTATGTCTGTGTCCAATAAAATTTTTTGATTAAACAATGCTGCAAAAGTTTTATTTCAAAGGAATAATTAGATCCCAATATAAAAATTGGTTATCAGTTTGAAATTTGTTTTTAGAACCTGAGACCAGGGTTTTAATGGACCCCTGGATTTCCGTGCATTTTTAAGTAATTGTTGAAAGCCCTTCATTTAGTCAAACCGCCTAAACCCCATGTCACGGGTAAAAACAAGGATATTGGAGTAAACAACATTGGAACAAATATATGTTCAGTTCAGCAAAAAACCTCTGGTAAGTAAAATTTTTATTTGAAAAAGTCGCGAACGGGGAGTCGATCTACGTTTTTTTTTTGGGCCCAAACTTTGCAGTAGTATTGAGGTTCGAGATCCGAACTCAAACCCTTCCCCGGAACCCGGAATATTTTCGAAATATTCATTTCGGGTTATTTTGTTTTTTTAATATACTTCCACCCCAATGCCTGACTTGTAGGCTATGGGCAATTTACATAATGGGTAGGAATAAAAAAGGTAAAATATAAAGAAAATCCGAAACTATGTGGGGGGAAAAAAGGGAAAAACATTAGGAAATAAAAAACCGGAAACGCGGGACCGACCACGTCAGACACGACGAGCTACACCTTTGTTCACGTGGTCCCCAAAGTAGTGATTCAATTATGTGTTAAAAATTGTGAGGTAAATTTTAAAGGGGTGTCCCCGCATTTGTTAGGGGCCCATTCGGGAAAACCCAAAACCGTGTCCCGCCCCGGGATCGACCCCTATTTCTAAATATTCGAAGAAATTTTCTTGCAAGGTAGCGCCTTTGACCTGGGGCCACGAAGTGTTTTTTTCGTATAAATAGGGTTTTTAAATTTTAAAAATTTTATCTCCCTTTCCACGCACCCCCCACTAACAAAAAAAATACGTAAAAATTTTAAGGGGAAATTTTTGTTTAAATCTACCCCTAAGAACGCGCGGGTTCGTTCCAAAACCCTTACACTAAAAATTTAAATTTTTAAAAAACCTTTAATTTTTTTTTCCTCGATGATATGAATTTTAAAAATTCCCCTCCACTCATATTATTTTTCCCTTAACAAAAAATTCAAGCAAAGAGATAGTCAAAACCCCCTAATTAACAAGCCCTCAACCCCTTTAAATACGTCTATTTTTTCCAACTCCCAACCTCTGCCAGCAACAGAGTTCCTTTTTGGAAAAAAAAAAAAAACGAGAGGGAAAAAAATCGAGTTGGGTAAAAAATTTTTGTCCCGAATGCCCCATGCAGTGACTGAGAGGGTTTGACGGGTTGCCGCACCCGGCGCATCTGGCGAAACCGTCGTTAGTATGCGCCCCACGTTCTAGGGAACGGTGCGACACAGCAAGCGTTTATGATCTATCCCCCCCCCCCCCCCAAATTATTGAACATATTTTTTAACCGACAAAAAAAGTTTGAGAGTTTAATTTTGGTTTTTGCGCAACTTTTTTGGACATAACTACCAAATCTGTGGGACAAAATGAGTATAAAATTTTGAGTTCGCCTTTTAAGTAGAAAAGGAGAATTAAAAAATTTTATATTATATATATATTTTACCCTCGATCAGGTTTCGAACCCCTGTTCCCGAGTAAAGTAAGCATATAGGTTCAACAATGTACTAAATTAGTTTTAGTATGCTAACCAATGTGGTTTTTGTGGGAAAATTTCAATTTTGAATGTTGAATTTAACTCACTTTTTTTTCTTCATATTCTGTATCCTGGCAAATGCAGTCCTTAATTTAGGGCTAAGAAAAATCATGTGACCTAAAAGCGCCCCTTTTTATAATATCAAAATCCCGAAAAAACCCCGCTCAGTGGCCGAATATCTAAGGCATCAAGCGTTAAGATCCCCCCTGCTGTGACGGGAAGATTGGGGTTCAAATCCCTTTTCGGCTAGTTAGAGTGTTTTTTCCCCTAAATGTGGTATCGCCCCTATCTGCATGAAAATGCGGGTACAATTCTCAAAATTCCTTTTTCTTCATCCCTAATAAAAAGTTTTGATAGAAAAAAACCCCAAACGGTAGTGAAACGCGGTGAAAAAAAAAAAAAGTAAGAAATAACTAATTTTAAAAAAATTAAAAATGTATTTGTTTAGGGAATATGGGGTTTTTTTAAAGGAGTTTAGTATTCAACGTCCCCTCACCTTTCCCTCCCCAAAAATTAACCGTTTGTTTAAAATTTAATATTTCACATATCAGTCAAGATAGAATTTCAGTGCAAAATTTTTTAGCTTTTTTTCTTCGAATTTCCAGTCAACGAAATGGAAAGAAAATTCTAAAAAAATTCAAATAATAATTGTAAAAAGTTAGGGGGTTTTAAAAACAGTTTATTTTATTAAAAAAATGGTATGGGCCCTACTAAAAAGAATTGAGTTATTTTTAAAAAAAAAATAGGGGCAAAAAACATTTTTTGAAAAATGTGAGAAATTTCGTCAGGGAAAAACATGCGCTTTTTAAATAAAAAAGGTTTTAAATATCGACTCAAGGAACCCCGGGCGGTCTGGAGAAAGTGTCAGACTTCTGTTTTAGGGGTCGGGGTTCAATCCCGCCCCGGCACATATTACTGTTGCCAAACCTTTTCCTTCGCCTCTAACAAGACGTGTTTTAACCAAATTTTGTAAATGTGTGGAATGTCAGGCTCTACCTTTTTTCAAATCCCACGTTAAAACTGTAGGCCCATCTTTTTATCTCACGTCACCCACCCTTTTACAAAAGCGTAAGTGCATGAAACCCAAAGCGTAGAAATACTCGATGTGATAAAAAATTTAATAATATATAAAAATAAAAATATCGATAAATTTAAAAGGGAAAACAAAGATGGTGGAAAACAGGTAAAACTGAGAAAAGAGGGGAATTTTTGTTTGCAAGGGAAAACGGGGAAAATGTGGTAATTTAATAAAAAAAAAAAAAAGGAAAAAAAAGTCAGGTAATTTAAAATACTTAAAAAAAATGCACTAAAAACATTAAAAATTTGTTTGAGAATTTTGTTTCTCGTCTTTTAAATCGTTCAGGACCATTTCGGGGGTTAAGACTTAGCAACTTTTTTTTAAGAGGGGAAGAATAGCGTGGGTCCCATGTCAAGAGGATGAAAAATAACCCTGAAGATATGTGAAAAAAAAAAAATTTCCCTTTTTCCCAAAAAATTGGAAAAACCCTTTCCTGTCGCTCAAAAAAATTCTCACGAAATAATATAAAATTGGGTTGAGAACGGCACGTTAAATCCCCAATAAAAAAAAAAAGTTTCTCGCTGTTAAAAAAAATGCATTGTTGGATAAACATTCGGAAACATGAATGTTGTCCGGGTTTTTTTTATAACACTTTTAACAGGGCCACCAATAATCCCAAAAATTTAAAAAATTTTAAAAACATAATTATAAGAATGTTGGTTAAAAACCGGAAAAACCCTATAATATAAAAAACGGAAAAATTATCACTCCCCAAGGGAAAAAAATGTGATTAAGTAGTTTTTTAATGTTAAAAAAAAAAAAATTAATAATATTAATTATTATTTAAAAAATTATAATTATTATTAAATTAATTATTATTATTATTATTATTGCATCGGCTTACTACCCTTGGGGTTATACGCATTACGTAATGTGTAATGGTAGGGTTGTGAGATGAAAGGGGCCTACATTTAAAACGTGAATCCGAACCACGGTGGAGGCTGTTTCCCCACATTCAAAAGATGTTTGTCAGAGGGTAAGGAAAGGGTTTGGAAATCAGATAAAACTGTCCCGGGACGAGATTAACCCCGGACCCCACACAGGAGTCGACCCCTTTCCAGACCCCCGGGTCCCCTTTTTTTTAATGTTGTTGAAAAAACCTAAAAAAGTCGGGAAATATTTGATAAAATTTTTGGGGAAACCCCTGAAAGAATGGTTAAAAGAAAGTTGTGTGTTTGTGTGACGGAAGGGGAAGAAAACTAGCAGTATTATAATTAAGATGAACTATGGGTATAAACCCGTTATATTAGGGGGGAAGACCCAAGCTTTAATATTATATTTTATATTGAAAAGGGAAAGTGGGGGGGGGAAGCCCGTTTCTGCTTGTTTCATAAAAATTAGAAAAAACGTCCCCCCGTAAAGTGGGAAACGGGGGTTTACCCGTTTTTTAGATCAAACCGCGCACCGTTTTTAATTTTGTAAGCTAAAAATAGCTATTGTTCCCCTTGAAAAATGTATATGAATGTCAGGGTTTTTTAAGGGGGGCCCTTGGGTAAGCGGGTTAAGGACGTTTTTTTGCATTTTTGGTATTAAGATTTTACTTTGGTAAAAGGAAATCAAATAATTATTCATAAAACTTTACATTTTAATTTTTTTACAAAACTGTATAAACGTTCTTAAATCCCGTGGGGGTGCCCGGGGAATTTAATGACGACTTTTTCTTTTATTAAAAAGTTTGTTACTAATGCCACTATGACTTGAAATTACCCAGGGAAAAAAAATTAAACTCTTATGTTTTATTGAACAATATTTTAAAAATTTAGCCAAAAAATGTTTTGCTATAAAAATGAAAAAAAAAAAACCAACTTTTCTCGCGTCCACAAATCCCAATTAAAAAGGTTTAGTTTTTTTTTCCCATAGCCTGAAAATTAATCGTCAATAAAATTGGGGTTTTTTACCTTTCCCAGCATAAATTGCACCCGGGGCCCAAAGGGTGTTTGACCTGATATAATTAGTGGGTTTTTAAGTTGCACCCACCGTTCGGGGTAGTAAAATTGAAAAGTGTTTTTAGGATATTTAGTTAAAATAAAATACCGTTGTATGAGGTTTTTTGGGAAGGGATGGGTTTTTTTTTTCTTAAAAGAAAAAAAAATTTTTAATTTTAGACACCAACTGGCACTGGCATGAAAGTATTTTCTATTATTCACACAAAAAATTAAAAAAGAATTTTAACATCAATTAATTTTTGATTTAACTCTCTGTTTGTTAGGATAAATTTTTGTATTTTTTTTAGGGGTTTAAAAATTTAGAAAACCCTACTTAACAAGTTTATTAATTTTTAATCCTCTCTACATTTTTATCACAGAAAAAAAATTTTGAACAAAAACGTAAAATAATACATCCACCCAGCAAAAAGGTTTTTTATTTAAAGACAAGGTTAAAAGAAATTATATTTATCGTTGGAGAAATATGTTTTCACAAAAACCCTCTTTCGCTTGAAAAAATTTGAGCATTTTAAAAATATTGGGTGAGTTTTTTTAAAACAAAAATTCCGATTAAAAACATCGGAGTAATTTAACTGTTAGGTCCCTGGGGGGTATGGGGAAAGGTTCGATTCTTGCTGGCGGCCGGGTTCAATCCTCGGTCCCGAAAAGATTTATTATTCCAAACCCCCCTCCCCCTTTTGAAAAGATCTTGTGTGTGGGAACCCAGGCCTCCCCGAGTTCGGTTTCCCATTAAACTGTAGGCTTTTTTTCATCTCACAACCCCCTCCCCCTTGCACTTAGCGAAAGTGGTATAACCCGAAGGGGTGTAAGACGCGGTGCTAAAATTTTTTAAAAAATAAAAAATAATTTTAAACTGTTAGTTCCTTTAAGAGTGAAAAATAAAAAAGAGAACCTACAAAATTAGCCCCAACTTGAAACCACCAAGGTTAAGGCTACCAGTGTTTTTGATTTGTATAGCTAACCTTTTTTTTCCCCAAAAAAAATACAATGTTGCTGCTAAAAACAAAAATTTTAAACTGTCTTCAGGGTGGTATCAAAGTTCTTAAATATTTGTCATGGGTGCGGCATTAATGTAAACTTTATAAATCAAAAAAAAATTTGTTCAAATTCAGGACACCTTTTGACAATATTAAGAATGCTGAGGTCTCGGGAAAGAAAATTAAAAACTCTATTTCTTTATTGGATTTTAGACTCATTTATTTTGCCCCAAAAAAAAAAAGTTTTAGTGTAAATAAAATGCATTTATTACCTCAATTCCCGGTTACTATATTTCCCCCATAAATTTTTTTATAAAAAAATTAAATTGAATGAATACCAAAACAAACCCGGGAAATGGTTACTTCTGTGCAACGCTATATCACAGATATTTCAGGTGACCCCAATTTAAGAAAATTTTATAGTAAAAGTTTACAAACAAAAAAAAATTTTTAACAAAAAGTTTTTATTCTGTGCAATATTTGCTGAGTTTTAAAAAATCTCTTCCAATTTTTCTCCCAAAAGAGAATTGTTTCACGAATTTCCGAACAAATGTTGTTTTAGGGTTCCCTCCTGCAATTTGGGGAAAGTTGATCTTAAGATCGAGAAAGAGAAAGCGACCCCAAACCCAAGAAAACTATTGTCGAACTTAAATTTCCTTTGGTAAGAATAATAACGCGGGTTGGGATTTTTGGAAGTTGGGCGTCCCTTTCTAGAAAATTAAAGATTGATCAAAAACAATAAACTTAAAGATACTCTGGGAGTGACCCCCGCTGTTTGGGGCAAATCTTTAAAAAAACCCAAATCCAAGAGTTAAAATTAAAAAACCCAAAGTTAATAAATGATCAAAAACAAAGGGGGCCCACGCGGAAAACGTAAAGCTCTATACTCTGGTTTGGGGACAATATTCCCCCTCGGGCGTTTTTTTTTAAAATAGTCCCCAGGCAAATGGGGTACGTTTCTCTAAAATTAAACCCCCCACATTCTACCCCCTCATTATTGTAATCAACGGGGGACCCCGGCGGTAGAAGAATGGTACAAAAAAAAAATCTTTGTGACAATTAAAAAAAGGATCTAAACCAAATTTTGGTAGCCCCACTGTTCAGGCGCTATTCTAGAGACTGACCCCGATGACGGAGAGATCGGGGTTCGATCTCGTGGGTTACTGAGGTTTTTCCAAAATGGTTTAACTTTTTCCTCCAAGAAAAAGCGGATCACTTTTAAAAATATAACCTTCCCTCCCCCCCTAAAAACATTAGGGGTAAAATCAAAAAAGGGGGAGAAAGACGGAATGCAAAAAAAAAAAAGCGTGCAACTTTTTAAGTAAAGTTTTTTTAGAAAAGGTATTATTACCGTCCTGGTTACAGCTTAAGTACAATTTGCAAGGGGTTTGGGAAATTTGGGGAAAGGTTTAATGGGGAAGTAAACCAGCATTTGGTGGGAGGAGGGGGAAACCCCATTTAGGAAAGCGGCCTTCCCACCTTCCCCCCCACCCCCAATTCACCCACCCGAGTTTCAAAAACCCGAGCCCCCGTTCGGCATCTAGCTAAACAGTTTACTAGCTCGTTATTTTTTTTTTAAACTTATTGTTTATAAAATATTGAAATGAACATAAGGGTTTACAAAGACCGCATTCTTCGTTTCTTCTACTATTTCTACTACTCTACTACTTTACTACAAAAATACTACAAACCAAAACTATTATAATACATAAAAATTTTAAAATAAAATAATGTTAAAAGGGGAATTTTGGGTCTGTTAAAATTGTTTACAGAAAAAAATTTTTTCCGGAAAAAAATTAAGGGATTTTTTATCATTTACATCTCTGATGAAACACACAAAAATAGGCCTTATTTCACTGTTTGAAATAACTTTTTTAGAAAGGGATGTTTAAAAAAAGCATGTATCGGGAACTTTTTAAAAAAAAAAAAAACTATTGATTTAACTACGGGGGAAATGAGGTTAATTATTTCAGTTTTAAAATTTACCAAAAAGATTTTTTTTTAAAAAAAAATTTTGGCGATTTGTGGCCCTTTTGAGGTTGAACAATTTTAAAGATATGTAAGAAAAGGGAAGATTTAAGGAAAATCTTTTTTCGAGTTTAAATTTTTAAAAAAATCCTAAAAAATTTAAAAATAGCTGGGTTGTGAAAAATGCTACTTAAGATACCATATTTTTTAATAATTTCGACTAAATAGCTTAAAAAGGGGGGTTGAAAATTTCTGGAGAGAAACAATTTTAAATAAAAATTAATTAAACGTGATATTTTTTTATGCAAGATGATTTTAAAACATTGTCTGAAAAATGATCATATTTTGGAATCATCGTAACCCCTCAAATTTTATTAAAATAAATGGGCGATGAAAAGCAAACTTTCCCCTCTTTAATTTAAAATAAAGACATTTTTCTAAAAACTCGTAAATTTTGTGGAACAAATAAATACAATGTTGCGCAACACTTCACCAAAAGGAAAAAATTAAAATGCATTGCTACAAACGGAAATTTTTTTGTCCCCCAAGAGCACAACAATCAAATTCCATATTTCAAGTTCCCCTAATTTTTTATACTGGAAAAAAAAAAAAAAATTTTTTTTATATATATATTTAAACTTTCTTATAATAAAAAAAGTTTGGTTTTATTAAAAAAATATTCCGATAAAATTTTAAATTTTAAAAATGCTACACCGTTAAAATGAAAAATTTTTAGTATTTAAAAAAAGTTTTTGGGGAGGCCTATAAATTTATCGAAAATTGGAAAATTTTGCTTATGTTAATTTCCCTAAATTCTTTTCATGAATAAAAAAATTGTCATTTTTTTTTGAAGTTAAAAGTGTCTTATACAAAATTTAATTAAAAATTGTTAGGGGTATTTTGAGGAAAATTTTTAACTCTTTTTCCTTCAGTTTACTACCCTTAATTTTTTGGCTAGGGACCCAATTCCCAAAAAACCCTCGGAGGACCCTTTTAAAAACCTAAAAAATGTTTTTTGCCCTATTGGTAAATTTGGGTTTTGGTATAGTCATAGATACAGACGACGGCTCGCAAAAAAAAAAAAACAGTTTTTTTTGGGGTTTTTGTCAATTTATCAAATCCCCGGTTCGATTTTGTTAAAGATCACAATACTTTCTTCTTCGGGGGTCGAAAGGGAAAATAAAAAGTATTATAAGTGACAAATGCAGTTTTGGGGAAAACGTGAAGTATCATATTTAGCACCGGTCTTATACCCGTTTTGGGGTTTTCGCTTTTAATCTAATTACGCTATGGATTGGAAGGGGGGGTTTTAATTAGAGGAAGTGAACCCGCATTTTCGTGGGGGGAGAGTGGAAAAACATTTACGAAAAACCCCCCCTTCCCGACCGAGATTCGAACCCGACTCCCCCTCCAGCATCGAGTCAAACGACAAGCGCGTTACCAACTACGCCACCGAGGCGGGGAGGAAAGTAAATTTAAGTAGTTTTTTTGCTTTCAGATAAGTTTCTTTTATGAAAATGGAAGCATATTAAAAAAGATTAAAAAAAGTTAGAAAAATTTTTCCCCAACCCCTTTTATACCCCTTGCGGGTAGTGTGCGGGCACGCCAGAGAGTACAAAAAAAGGCTGTTGCTTTTCCACAAAGTCAACACCGATGGGGGTTGTGAATTAGCCCAATTTTTAGCAAACTGCGGTATGCGTTGAAGGCACAACACACACCCCCACCCCAACCACGTCAAACGACTTTCCCAAATTTCTACAACACGACGCCCAACAAAATTGGCTTTGCCCCCCCATCAAATTTTTATTGGAAGGATCTGAAACTAAAAACTTTTTAAATCTATCTAACGTAAAGACATTTGGGCCTGCATTTCACTTTAATTTTATCAATTTTTAAATCACAAAATAATTAATATAAAATTTTTGCCCCGCGTCACTACCCGTTGGGTTTTACGCTTAAGTACTAATTACGCTAATGGGTTGGAATTGGGGGAAGGTTTAATTAGAGGAAAAGAACCCCCAAATTTTCGTGGGGGAGAGTGGGGGAAAAACCCTTTAGGAAAAAAAACCCCCAGTTCACCGACCGGATTGAACCCCGATCTCCCGTCCCCAGCGTCGGCTCAAACCGACAAGCGCGTTAGCCCAAATCGTCATCGGGCGGGTTTAATCCAAAAAAAAGTCTAAAATTTTTTAAAATTTTCCCTTTCCTATAAATATGGACTGTTTAAATAGGTTATTTGATTTTTTAAACCTTTAATCAAATCTTTTAACGTTAAGGATGAACAAAAGGAACTTTATGTGTAATTTAGTTAATCTTTTTGCAAACTCTTATTTCACAAAACGTGAGTAATTGCACCCGTAACCACACTTTAGTTTGTCCAGTAACAAGTATAACGATGTTTTCACGGCCCTTGAAAAATTAAAAAATGGGGGCTCCCCGTGGTTTAAAACCCCGCCCCCCACGGCTCTTGGATGAAACGCAAAGCCCCAAAGATCTCAATCCGGAAATAAACATTTTAATTTTATGTGTGCAATTAATGTTAGGAGATTTTTTGGGCGTTCGGCTATTCTATTGGAAAAAATGTGGCAAATGTTTCGATAAATTAGAAAAGAATCGTTTTAGTAAAAGGTGAAAACTAAAATTTTGGAAATAAACTGTTTTTTTAATTTAATGAAATTTTTGAAAATGTTTTAAATTACGTAGTCAGCTTTTTCGTTACATCCAAAAGGCATTTTAATCCAAAATCTTGTTTGTTTATATCTTTTTTATTAAAAAAATTTGTGTAGCCCAGGGAAAGATCAAAAACCCCAAAATACACTTGGTCACAAAAAAATGTCACAACCGACCACACCAAATAATGGCTGAGGGTTACGCGCAGTCACAAATGACTCCCTATCAAACAGGCATTAAAAAAAAGTTAACTTAAAGATATTTACTAGAGAACAAATAAAAAGAATTGCTTTCTAGTGTCTAAATTGCTATCATTTAAACTAGGTTCGTTGTACCCTACCTCTTACGTTCTCATAAACCCACCAAATATTGGGTTTTTCCCCCAATCCCCGTTACCTGGCGGCTAGGGGAAGGGTCAAAAATTTTTTGATGGGGTCCGGGGGTTTAAAACCTCGGTCCCCCCAAGTTTATCGATTTTAAACTCTTCCTTCACCTTGACAAAAAAGTGTATTTTCACAACTTGTGAATGTTGGGAATGCCCGGCCTCCACCGGGGTTTGGATCCCACGTTAAAAATGTGGGCCTCCTTTCATTCACAACCCCCTACCATAAACATTTGCGTAAAGTGCGTTACCCGAAGGGGATAAGACCGGTTTTAAAATTTAAAAACTCAATCCCCTTTTTTCCTCGAAAAGTGGGTCACTTTTTTTTTAGCATCAATTTTTTAAATTTTTGCCTTTAGGTTTTATCTACTTTAAAAAAAATATCCTCCATGCGGATTTCTTTTTATAATTTCAATTTAAGCTTTAAAAAAACCCTTTTCAAATTCTAATCATCTTAGAATTTTCTGTTGGACCTTGTTAGAAATGAATCTTTTTGATTCAGACTGAAACTTTTAAATGAACATGCTGAAATTTAAATAGTCACACCTTTTTTTAAAATTTTTTTTAAGTTAAAAACTAAAAAATTAAAGTTCTCAATTTCTATCAAATTTGATACCTTTTGCTTCCATTTTTTTTTTGAATTAAAACTAAATAACAAATCCCTTTAAATAACGTGGAATTTTTAGAATCTTTAAACGTCTCAAAAGCTTTGTAGGGGTCCCCTTAGGGTGAAAGGGGGTGAAAATTAAGTAAGGTTTTATCTTTTTATTTTTTTAAAAGAAAAAAATTTGGGATAAAATCCTCAAATTATTCAAAAGAAAACCTTTTTTGTTTAAATAGC
Source organism: Timema cristinae (assembly GCA_039000515.1). Classification (NCBI taxonomy): domain Eukaryota; kingdom Metazoa; phylum Arthropoda; class Insecta; order Phasmatodea; family Timematidae; genus Timema; species Timema cristinae. The sequence continues at coordinate 136,621,832 of JBCFYV010011172.1, forward strand.
TTTCTAGAAGTATTACATTTTTGAAATTTTAATGGTGGGGAAATTAAATCTAAAAAAGTACTTTTTTTTTAAAAAGAAGGGGCCCTTATCGTTTGCTCCCCCCCCTTCCCCCAAAAACCCATACGAATTTTTTGAAGGCCATAGTGTGCAAATGTTTAGGTTTAATTTTTTTTTGAAAAATTTTTTATTTAAAGTTTTTTTAGCGTTTTTCAGGCCCAAAAACCCTTTAAAAAAAATTTAAATAAAGGTTGCCCGGGTTTTTTTCCCCGGGAAGTTGTTAAAAAAAAGAAATACATAGTAACAGTTTTTTAAAATTTTTCTTATGCCATAATTACCCTCTTCAATCCCAAGAAATTTCACCCCCTTTTTTTCCCTATTTTAACTTTTCCAAAATTTAAAACATTTTTTTTTTTAGTAAAACCGAAAAAAAAATTTTGTTTTTAACTTTTAAAAAGGGTTTTTTCTTTTTAAATTTTTATTCCCCTTTTTGTTTACCCCTTTTGGGGGAAATTTTTTAAAAATTTTTTGTGGGGGCCTTTGAAATTTTGTCCGTTTAGGAGCCGAAAGGGCTCGGGGAAAACAGTGTCAGTCCGATCCCAAAATTTTCCCCCTTTTTATCCTTTTAAAATAAAATTTCAAAATTCTGAAAACTTTTTTATTTTTTTCGTCTAACGTCCTTTTTGTTTTGTCTTTTCAAAATGACCGGGGTTTTCCCTACATATTCTCCCCCTTTTTTCCCCCTTTTGGGGTGGAATTTTTTTAAAATCCTTTTATTTTGGGTGCCACTCAAAAAAAATCGCCGAAATTTTTGCTTGTTGCCTGGTTTTGCGCTGGGGATGAGGGGGCTTCGGGGCGTCTCAATCCGGCTTATTTTATATTGTTTGGGGGGTGCCCTTTTTAAAATTACAAAAAAGCCCCGAAAAAAATTTTTTAAAGGAAAAACCCGTCAAAATTAAAAAAACCGGGGCGAACTGGGGCCTTTGAAATGAGTTTTTTTGCCCAACCATTCCTCCTGAAAACCTTTTAAAATTCCCCCCTTTAGTTTTAAATTTTTTACCTTTTCCCTTTGCTTTTTGTAGTTTGGCTTAGATTTTTTCCACCAAAAAAACCAATAAATTCAAAGAAGTTTTTTCCATTGTGTTGTCCAAAATCGTGGATTTTTTATTTTGGAACTCGTCATAAAAAGTTTGCGACAAGTCCCTGTCGCAGGGTTTTAGGGCCCAGTAGCCCATCCCTTCTATAAACAAGGCATTGCGGTGGGTATGTTTCGGACGGGCCGGTAAATTAGAGCGTTTCCTAAAAATTAGAATATTTTTCCGTTCACTTCTTTAAAAGTCCCATGCTGACTCATCCTCAGGCTTAATGTTTTTACCCCCTTCCGTGGTGAACTTGATTTGGGCCTTTCTTCTGCGTGTCTAGGGAAAAAAAAAAAATTTAAAAAAAAAACCCAAAAAAAAAAAAATGGCGGAGATTTGTGGTGTGGACCTTTTTGGAGGGGCCTTTTGGGTTTAAAATTAAGAACATCCCTCGTTAAAGGTGTTTTTTTGCATTTTAGGTAAATTTTTAATTTCCACTTTTTTTAATTTTTGACCCCTTTGGGGAAAAAGGGAACATAAAAAATTTTTTAAAAATAAACGCTGGTTCATTGTTTCACTCAGGGGGTTTGGGGGCGCAGAACCCCAAAAAAAGTTTTCCTTGTTATAAAATGCAGCAGTATGTTTTATCTCCCCGTTCCTCCAGCATTGGGGAAACCTTTGTGAGGAAAAGCCGAGCCCAAAATTCCCCCTTTCCCCGGGATTTGCGAAACCCAATCGTAGCAGTAATTTCTCTTTTTCAAAAAACTTGTGGAGGCAAAAAATTTAATCTTAGCCGCTTTTTGAATAAAGGGCAAATTTGGAAAAAATAAAAAACCCGGGTTCGCCCGAAGGGAAAAAAATTTTTTTTTTTTTTTTATTTTCGGGTTTTCTAACCTAGGAAGTTGTAATAATTACGTTGATGTTTTTTGGATTAGTGGGGATATTTTGCGTTACCCCTTTTTTCATGGTTTGGGGGGAAAAATTTTTGGGAAAAAAACCCCATAACCAACAATCCCCCGATCTCCCCGTATCCCTTGGAAAAATCCCCCTTGCCCAAACCCAAAGGGGTTAAGTTTTATTCCTCTGGTTGTTTATGGGTTTTGGACCAACGTTTAAAAATACTTAATTTGGCGGCAAAAATTTTTCAAAAATAGGTTTTTTTTTCTATTATAAAAATTTTTAAATTTAAAAAACAATTTTTTTTCAAATGAAAATTTTTTTTTGGCCACTGTTTAGAAATGTTTTAAAACCAAAATTTCAAAAAAAGTTTTGTAAAATTTTTTGTTTTGGGAAAAAACCCCTTTTTTCCCATGCTCTTTTAAAAATCTGGATTGTGCAATAATTTTTGAAAAAATTATTGTTTTCCAAAAATGGGTAGTTTTAAAGGTTTGTATTCAGTAATTTTTTTTTTGTAAAAAAAAACACTTTTTTTTTGTTTTTTTCACCAGTTTTACTACCCCCTTTTCAGGGGGTTTTACCAGTAGATTTCTGAGGGGTTGAAAAAGAGGCAACATTTTGAGGTAATTTCCCCCCTTTTCTGGAAAGGGTGAAAACCTTTGGGAAAACCCCTTGTTTTCCCGCCGGATTTGAACCCCAATTCTATTCATAGAGGTAAATCTCTTAGGTGACGGGGTTAAAATTCCCAAAACGCGGGGGGAATCCCCTTCACCCCCCGGGTTGCCCTGTTTTTGGTCGTTCAAAGGGGTTTCCATTTTGGAAGTACAAATTTAAAAACCGGGGGGTCAGAATACAAAAGAGTTTTTTTCCTTATTTAAGGGGCCCTTTTTAAAATTAACAAATTTCTCGCCTTTAAAAATTTTTTATGCGAGGAAAAAAAAGCAATTTAATTTTTTTTTAAATTTTGTTGGGGTAAAACCTATTTTCTTTTTTTTTTATAAATTTGAAGGGGCGCTTCCCCAAAGCTTTGAGTTTTGCCCCTGGGGAGAGGTCTTTGCTGAATCCCCAAGGGTGTATTCGATTTTTTCCCCCTTGGTTTTCAATTCTCCCTTTGCAAATGGGGTTTTTTCCTTTAAATTCTTTTTGCACCCTTTCAATGCGTTTTTCCACGAACAAAAAATTTTGAAAATATTTTCGGGGAAATTTTTATGGGGGATTGGGGGCGCCTTTGGGGTTTTTTTTGTTTTCGTGCAACCCCCTTTTTAACCCGTTAAAAAAAATGCTTTGGTATCCTGCTTTTCTCAATTTTCGAGGAAAGATTTTTCTTCCTGATTTCCCTTTGATTCCCTTTCCCTTCCCGGAAAACCATGTGATCTATAGTTTTTTTTTTGTATATTTTTTTTTTTTTTTTTTTAAAATTTTTTAATAAATTAATTTTTTTTAAACCCCAAAAAAAAAAATTTTTTTAATTTTAAACCCCTATTTAAAAAAACTTAATTTATAATCAAAGTACCTTTTCAAAAAAGGGAAAAAATTTTGGGGAAAGAGAAAAAACCAAAAATAAAAAAATTTTTTTAAAAAAAACCTTCGTTCACGGCCCCAAAAACCCCTTTTTTTCCCCACAAAACTTCCCAGACAAGAAATTCCGACTGGGGCCAAAATTTATTTTAAAAATTTAGTACTACCATAGATTTTAATTTATTTTGGTCACCATTTTTTTTTTTTAATTTTATTTTACACCGGTTTCAAAAACCCTTCCCCGGGTTTTAAGAATTATTTTTAAATTTTTTAAAGGTGGCGTTTTTGGGAAATGAAATTTTTTTTTCGGGTTTTAACATATGGATTTTAAATTAAAAAATTTTTTTTAAAGGGTAAAATTTGAAATCAAAAAATTGCCCGGGCCCCGGGGTTTTAACCCCCCCCAATAAATCTCACCCCCCCTAACAACCGGGATTTTTTTTATAAAAACCAAAAAATTTTTGTAAAAAATTTTCAAAAGATGACCAACTTTTTTTTTGGGCGGGGAATTTTCTTAAACAGGGTCTCTAATTACGGTCGCCGCACGCTTGGTAGTTGGGGCCCCCCTAAAACCCCCCCGGGGGGTCTTAAACAAAATTTTTAATCGATGTTAAGAAAACTACTTAAAACTTAAAAGCGTTTTAAAAATTTTTTTCATAAAAATACTTTTAAAAAAATTTAAAATATAAAATTTTTATGTGACCCCCAAATTTTCCCCTTTTTCCTAAACTAAAGGGACCAAAATATCGGAAAATCCCTTTTTGGGTTTTTGAAAAAAAATTTTGGTTTTGATAAAACACCAATTAAAGGCACGAAAAAATTCACCCCCCATTTTTTTTAATTTTAAAAAAACAAGATTTAAAAAAAGCGGAAACTAGGCACGTCCCCCCCCAAAAATTCAAGTCGAAAAATATATTAAAAAATTTTAAATTTTGGGTTTGTGTCAGTTAAAATTTGGTAACCTTTTAAGTTGGGGGAATTCAGTAACTTTATACATTCAAAAATTTTAACCCCTTTTTTTAACTTCGTTGATTTAAAAATTTAAAAAAATTCAGTTTAAAAAATTTATAAAACCAAAAAAACCAGGGGGGAGTTAAACTTGTTTTTAGGTCCCTTTTTTTTTTATAAAAAGACCTTTTAGGGTTAGGGTTAGATTTTTTGTTTTTGGGGGGTTCCCCAAAATTTCCCCACAATTTAAATTTTCCAAACCCTTTACACCCCCTTTTTAAGAAAACTTTTAATGTTTCGGTGCCAGGGGCCCCCCCCGGGCGGTTCCCCGTTAAAATGAGGTTTCTTTTTAAATATACCATTTCCTTACTGTGCATCCCGAACGGGGAGAAGACGGGAATAAATTTTCTTTGAGGGGGAACCCCAAAAAAATGGTTTCTTTCAAGCCGTAAAGCCCCTCCCCCCCTATTCCGCAGCCGTTGGGTTTTGGATAGTTGAACGCCCTTTTTTTTATTTTTTTTTTTTTTGCGGCCGTTTTTAAAACCGTTGGGGGTTCCCTTTTGTACCCAAATTTCGTAAAGGTTTTAGGGGGGAGGAAAAGGATATTTGGGAATTACCCGCATTTGCTGGGGAAAATTGGGGGAAAAAAATTTGAAAAAAACCCAACCCGGAAAACAACCCTACCATTCGTCTATCCCCTGCGAGAAAAGCGCGTTAGACACCACCAACGTTTAAAAAATTTTAATATTTTGTTTGATAAGGGGTTTCAATTTAAAATTTTTTTTTCTTAAAGGGGGGCAAATTTAAATTTTGGGTTTTAAAATTTTAAAATAATTTTAAATATTTAAAAAAAAAAATAAAACTATGGGTGTTGGGGTTTTAAATAAATTTGGGGCCCCCCAAAAAATTTGGTTTGGAAAAATAACCCCCTAATTTTAAAAAAAGGGGAAAAAAACTCTTTTAAAAGGGGGGAAATTGCCCCAATTTCCCCAAGTTTAATTAACAAAAAAAAGCCCTAAAAAAAAGAAAGGCTTTTTTAAATTTTAAACCAAAAACACGTTTTGGTTTTTAAATTTTTAAAAAAACCCCCTTAATTAAAGGGTGGGGGGGGGGGGGGAAAACTTATCATTAATACAGCTCTGTGGTACGTTCCATACCCCTAGGAATGACGCATATAGAATGTTAAAAAATAATGAGCTTAAGAAGGTATTGGCTTCAAAAAGGGATGAGGCTAATACGGAGTGGAGGAGGATACATAAGCATGAGTAACATACCCTGTAATCATCACAAGACAGTGTTAGTATAATCAAATCTCGAAGATTACGGCGGGCAGGACATGAAACGCGAGTGAGAGAATCTAGAACCGTGTTCAGGTAATTTACTGGTAAACCCAATGGGAAGAGACCATTGGAAGACCTAGACGCATATGGGAGGATAAATTAGAATGAATCTGAAAGAGATAGGGTGTAATGAGGTGGACTGGGTAGAACTAGCTCAAGATATGGATAGGTGGTATACTTTTATAAGTGCGGCAATGACTTTCGAATTCCTAATGCCATAAATAAGTTAGAGTATGCATACCAGAGTTATGGACACACAGAATGTAATACAAACCATTCTAAGCGAGCTTGCATGACGAGGTCTCACTTCAATTTTTTAGTCAAGACTCAAATACTTACGCCCTGCAGGGAGCCACAATCTATGGTAAAACAAACGCCTTAACGCTATCGACCACGGCAGAAATCATTTAATGAGCCATTTCAATGTCTTCAGTTTGAGAGCTTTTCTGTATTGTAATCGAATACAGAAAATATGTTATTGGTTGGTTTGGAGTGTATGCTAATCAACAATGTGGCAACTGTTTTTATCACGTTAATGTGGTTTTTTTTTAGCACCACTCAGTTCGGGTTATGAGTCTATGCATTAATTACGCTAAAGTATTAGGGACTAGGAAGTTTAAATTTAGAGGAAGTGTACCCGCATTTGTGTAGAGGAAGAGTGAAAAATCATTTTGGATAAGAACTCAATATACCCTCCCGGGATCTGAGACCCGATCTCGACAACAACGGCATTCTAGTATATTGTGAGAGTGACACCTTAGACCATGCGGCCACCGAATCGGGTGGATTGAATGTTAACGATTGTTTAAACCACGGTATAAAAACCATTTCTAAAAAGAAAATATTCAACAAAATGCATTTAGATGAGTCTGGCCAATAATGTTGATTGTCAATCATCTGTTAATGATTTCCGTTTGAAGGATAGTTATTCCTTGAAAAAACTTTACTTGGTCATTAAAAAGCACGATTTTATGCATTCTTTGACATCCGAAAAAAATATAATGAATGGAAATCTTTTCTTTCAATATATAATGTTGTATTTAAAAAAAACACGTTAAAATGATTCCACTTCTCTCACTTCCACTATTTTCTAACGAAGTGTCTCTCCATGGATGGTATCGTACTACGATGTGACGTCTGGTTTGGTTTGGTTTGAATCGTACTATCTACCTACAGCAACATCTCGGATGGGAAAACAGGAAATACAAACTTTTGTTGTTGTCAACATTGACGACATTTTTCTATATTATTATTATGTTTGGATCGTACACCTTAGTTCAGTCTGTAGCGCAGTAGAGTCTCTGTCAACAGAGATAAGAATACCGGCTTTGATTCCCACCATGACTGGTGACAAGGTGAAGTTTGGCTTTCCGCGTTCCCCACTGATAAATTAACGGCCGGGGGTTGGGTGTTGTGTCTGTTCTAGATTTAAGTTAGTTTATAAGTCATGTGCTGATATAATCGGTTGGTTCATAAATTGCACGTTAAATACCTCAAATGATTATTATTATTATTATTTTTAGCTTTATAAGTAGGGGTGTTGATACAATCTGTGTGAACCTACAGCTGCACATTACATGATTTCTAAGTGTAATATTATTTGCAGTTATCATGTTTGATATATATTATTGATACCTACTTAAAAAATAACACTAAGGAATAGTAAAATATCAATACTGGCCCCAAATTTTTTTTATTTTTTTTAAGAGGCTCTTCCTGTGAAAATTTAAATTCAACTGTATATATACCTTGATTTTCTTACGAATGAATATTTGAGGCAACTTTAAATAAATACGGTCCCGGCACAGATTTATCTGATTAGCAAACCCTTCCTTCACCTCTGACAAGACTTCTTGTGAATGTGTGGAATGCCAGTCCTCCACCGTGGTTCGGATTCCACGATAAACTGTAGGTCCTCCATTTCATCTCACAATCACCCTACCATTATACATTAGCTTAAGTGCGTATAACCCGAACGGGTAGTAAGACGCGGTGCTAATAATAATAATAATAATAAATTTAAATAGAAACAAACTTTTTTGCTGTAAAAAATTATCACATCTTATTATATTATTAGTGTTGTTTTATAAGTATTTATAATATATTTTCAAAATGAAATCTTCATATTACCTGACTTGACGTATGAAAACGTGAATGTAAATATAGTAGCCTTTTCTATCAGTAAGATATGTCCATACTTAATAAAATTGGGGTACACCTATACATTTATCATGTTGTGATACGAGATCTTAATTGGTTTTTTTTTTAAATTTAAATAATTTGAGGTATTTAACGTGCATATTCTGAACTGACACCAGAATGTGTATGAGCGATAGCGAAAGAGCGTACCAATTTTGACAAGAAAGGTATTTTCACATACCTTTCAGGGTTCTTTTTACCACAATCGACATGAAACCGATGGCTTTACTTCCCCTCAGAAGGAAGTTGTGCTACGGTTTTTTATCGGTCAAAAACAACCCGTCAATCCCAGCTGGGTTAGAACCCACCATCATTAGATCCTGAGGCAAGCACTTGCACCATGACCACCGAGGTCAATATCTGAATATCTTCACGAAAAAATGTAACGGGAAGATACAATCAATCCATATATATATATATATATATATATATATATATATATATATATATTCATAAGTTCTTAAAAATATATTAATAGTTATGCATTCAAAAATATGTTGTCACTTCAACAAGTTTTGTAAGCCGACTTGTCAAAGAGAATTAAAACATATTGCTGACACGGATTGATTCTAAACTTCTTTTCGGTTGTCAGAAAAGGCCAAAGCTACCATGAAACAACTATCTGAAACTATTCAACGTTACTAGACACATGTAAAAAAAAAATACAAATACTTTAAATGTTGCTGTGTCGGGATGAAAGCTGCTGTCTTTTACCAGTGCATTCCGTTGAGATTCCGTAAGGTTTTTCTCTCCCAGATCGGACGTTTGGAATTCAGCGGAGCAAGTATTTAGTAAAGTAAGGAAGTCACTGAACTGTTAGTACTTGTCAGACTTTGTTTAGTTTAATTTTCCAACGAAGAGAATCATGATGAAAGGTTACGAAGCAAAAGAGGGGAAGAGGGGTGGGGAGGAGGGAACAGTTTGCTAATTAACTAACGTTTTCTGTTACAAAGGAGGTTAAAGTAACGCCAGTTCAGTTCCTTTCTTGTGAAAATTTTTGGGAATACTTCCATAACACTGCGCCAAAAGAAAACAAATTTAATTAAATATAAGATAAAAGGAAGCAAATCGTGATAACTTAAGTGCGGTTGGTTGCTGCGTAGTTATAGATATAGCAAGCGATGGCACTTAAAGGTTTAAAAAATCTTTATACAAAGTATTGAGAGACTAAAGTTGTCACGTTGGTAAGCTTCTTACACAGTTCTTACGTACGCACGGCAGATAAGTCTATACAAGGGATTTCCAACTAAAGTTCCACGAGTTTAGCGGCGGGTCGCATCATAAACAGCTAATGTATGTCAAGCTATACAAAAACAAGAATTTGTATTTAATTGAGAATTAAATTAGTAGTAGTAATTTAAACACAATTAATTACGTAATAAATGAATATTCCGACTAAATTATAGCATCTTTGATAGTCAATATAATACAGCAGATGTAACGAATAAATTAACCATGGACATCAGCAGTAGGAGCATTCATATGTTTTTGACACGCGAGCAAAATTTTCTGTTTCTCGGCTAAAAACATCAATTTTAATACAGTAGATTAATTTTCCAGAAAACTTCGTGGGGCGAAAGAAAAAAAGGCATTGCAGGCTGCCAGTTGGAAGCCCCTGGTCTATCAATACACTCCCGTTGAGTCCCTTGCGCCTATCATCACCTTTGAATTTTATACATGCACACACAACCGTAACAAACCTTCTACAGCTTTAGGACTTCAATAAGTCCGTTAGGTGACCTGGTGATCTAGGGGTAAGGTGTGGGACCTCTGTGCTGTGCTGGGGGTCCGGGTTTCAATCCTCGGTCCCGGCACAGATATATCTGACTGCCAAACCCTTCCTTCCCCTCTGACAAGACGTGTATTATCACAACTTGTGAATGTGGGGAATGCCAGGCCTCCACCGTGGTTCGGATCCCCCGTTAAACTGTAGGTCCTCCATTTCATCTCACAATATCCCTACCATTACACATTAGCGTAAGTGCGCATAACCTGAACGGGTAGTAAGACGCGGTGCTATAATAATAATAATAATAATAATAATAATAATAATAATACTAATAATAATTCCGTTAAAATAGTTCGAAACAACTAAAATATAAATACTATAATATAGTTTTTAATAAGTCTAACAAATAAATATTTTACTAAACCCAAAAATGTATAAAATGAACGGGAAAGAAAAATGGAACAAGAGAAGAAATTGTGTTTTAACTTTTATCTTCTTACAAGTACCTATATTAGAAGACTGAGTCACGCTGCATGAACATTTATTTAATCTGCCTCCCGATTGGCTGCAAGTATTGTGTAATATACCAATGACATAGACAAGATGATCAGATTATATATTTCCATTGCATTTATCTCGAGATATTTTTAAATTAGGTCAGTTATGAGATTATAAACTTCCCAGAGCAAGCTTCTTTTATGGCTTTTTTTTACTTTTACATTAAATTAAATTCAATCAATGCCAAATTTAGTACCCGTCGAGAAAAGTGACAGCTCAAAAATCAGTTATTTAGTTAAGACTACAGGGATATGCACCAATTTGGCATCTACATCCACTAAAAAAGACACATTTGTAATTCCAAATCTGACCGCCATAGGATAGGTGTGTCATCATCTTTATCCGATTTAGCACTCATTTCAGCATAAAGAGTGTCACTTATGAGTCGGAACAGTGAAGTGTATGTTTGTTGGAGAAATAGAACGACATATTTTGACATATCATTTAAAGTTGAGTCTTAAATAAGGGTGGTGGTGGAAAAGAGGGGGAGGGGGAGAGTTGAAAGCACAAAAAGTAACAAAAAATGATCAAAACATCATTGTCTATGATGGCATGTTTTTATTTTATTTTAGACACTTTTCTCTTCGGGTGCGATATGTATATCTCATTCTTTACTTTGAGAAAAAATAAACTTTTATGTGGGTTGCAGCCGAGATTGCTTCGAAGTAGATCTGCGAAAATGACTGAAGCGTAGCTTAGTGTTAGAGGTGTGCAACACAAACACGTTCTAATATCCCGGAAAGCGACTTCTCCAACAGTAAACGCAGCAGACGTGGCGGGCTCCTCCAAATAGGCCCGGCATTGATTTCTCGGCGCGACCCCTGGACGTGCTACTTTCTACCCCATACCACACTACCCCTCAAACCCTACCCTTTCATACACCGCCTCACTTGCTTGCAGTTTGACGCTCGTTGCACACAATAGGACACACTTTTTTACTGCCACTTCTGCGTCACGGACCCATTTACTTTCGACAAAATATGTATAGTATTTCATTTTCACTGGCAGGACAAAAACTAGTGGCAAACCTTAAAAATAATATCCCCAATTTATATTCGTGTGGCCTGACATATCTTGGAAACAATTTGCGACGGTTTGGATGCCTGTATATCGTTTAAATAATTTTGTTGGCTGAGATTAATTTCCATTGGGGAAAAAATAACGTGGCTTTACGTGAGTGACGTTTTAATTGCAATTGGCTTACATTGACTAATATAGCACAGTTTCTTTTCTACATGTATTACTACCCGTTCTGGCTATATGAACATGTACTAATTGCTATAATAATGTTAGGGATAAAGAAGGACCAATTTAGAGTAAGTCTACCCGCATTTGCGTGGAGGAAGAGTGGAAAACCGTTTAGAAAAAAATATATGTACACCCCGCCAGGATTCAAATCCTTATCTCCCAGTCATCGGGAGTTTAGTGTGTTGTAAGAGTTATGCATTAGACCATGGGGCCACCGAATCAGGTTGAGAGTATGTTAATATTGAGGTAGGTAGACCCGCTAAATTTCGGTGACCGCATGTTCTAATTCTAAGGCATCACTTACGCAATAAACTGGACTGCCGGTGGCATGAGATCTGAGCTCGACTTCCTAAATGGTTTTCCACTCTCCCTCAACGCCAATCTCATTAGCGTAATTAGTAAATATTCGTATAACCTTGAGAGGTAGTAAGAAGCGGTGCTAAAAAAAAGTGTAAATACTAACCCGCACCAGTGATCCCGAGGTATATGCGTCAAGCTCACAATATACTGTATCTCCCATGACAGGTAAGTCTAAGTTAGAAAATTGGCCGGGCGAATTTCATTTAAATATACCCATCCTTATACCATAGAAAATAGCGTTGAATTACCCTGTGTTAGACCATCTAAAGTCTAAACTATAAAAAATATCTTAAGTCTACTAACTATAAGAAGTGAGAGTTTTGAAAATAGTGCGACTGTTGTTTTTAAAAATCAGGACTAACCGCCTAGGACAGAAAGGTTTCGAAACTTCTAGACCATATTAAGTTATTTTTTATGAATTTTACGGCTCCCTTCTCTTTTTTTTTAAAAAAAAAAAAGTTGAATCAATCAACTTTATTAATACACTGTCGTCTGCCAAAATTATGTATTCTTACTTGCCCGAAATCCTCAAGAAACTGTGAATTCAGTACACAATTTTTTTAGTTGTTTTGGACTGAATGTACTAAAACTAGATACACCTTTTCGTGCCCATCGCCCGAAGAAACCTTGGGCAAATACATTTTTTTTAGTAACATAGTTATTTATTATTTAAAATATATGTAAAAACTAAAAATTGACGTTTTTTAAAATTATGTTGAACAGTTTCATGTTACATAAATGATCTCATTTTTCTACACGATCTGTATGAAAGTTGTCGGAGTTTTGTAACAGTTGGCCATGCAGAGAACTGCATCTTACCGAAGTTTTACGTAGATGGCAATTTGTAGTTGAACTCTCAGATTTGAAACTGCCGCTGAAATTCCACGATGTTAAACAGCGATTGGCATGCGCCGGTGTCCAAGCTGATTTGGCCTGGTTGACTGGGATGGTAAAGTCACGATTAGAATCACGGCCGGGTGTACTTAAGAGTGTTTTTTCCCCCTAAATTGTTTCTATCTTTCTTTACAGGCATGTGCTGGTACATTTCCTTTAAATCACACCCATCTCATACTTAGTGAAATTAGTAGGGCTAGGATTTTTATGGCCGGAAAATTGCTAGAAAATGCTCTATGAAAAACGCATCTATGACAAAAAAAACAACTAAAAATATGCCCTTTAAAACAAAAGAATACCGGTACGACCTTTAAAACAAAAAAGGCCCTTTCTAAAAAACAAAACAAAAATACCAATAAAATTTAATTTTTTTTAAATTTCCTAGCAAAATTAATTAAGAAAATAATAGGTGCATGAAACAAAACAAAAATAATCTAAAAAATATAATTAAGTTGTTGGACTGTTTCTGTATAAACAGAAATTCTTTATTTTACTAAACAATTTTACTGACTTTACCTATAGAATCAAAATAAAGAATAAGTAAGAAAACCACTTAATATCTTTTTTTTTTTACAGTTTCTGTGGCAAACTATACATGTATTGCCCCAAAAACATGTCCTATATGAGAGAGAAAAAATTATCTTAAAATACAGTTTAACTTTTTACAGTTTCTATGACAAACTGAAAGTCTGTAAACAGAAAATATGCCATATAAATGAAACACTTGAACAACATTCTAATTTGCCAGAAAAAAATCTGCAAAATCATATTTAAAAAAAAATCCTAGCCCTAGTAATTAGTATGTATGTGTATATCCCGAACGAGGAGTAAATATCGATTAAAAAAATCGCGATCGAAATTCCTCGATGTGAAATCACGTTCGAATTAATATAGAGCCTACTACTTTTTATATTTCCTTTAGAGTTGTATCAATTCGTTCAAATAAACAAACCCTCTCTTAGCACACATTCTTAAGTCAACAACCCGAAGGTTGGTTTGACATAATTTATATCCCTCCTGAGCTAATATTAATATTTTAATTGTGATAAATATCTTAAATCGTATTTGTATAGTTAACAAACTTTCTATTCAATTAATTTATATTGACATATCAGAGTAAAATTTTGCAATTTCACTTAAATTTTGTAATTTCTCATAATTTATTTCCTATTATACGTTTTTTTACACTAATTACTTCATATTGAATTCTATAAAGATAGTTAATATTGCTTCCTTATTACATTTTCATCATGTATTTCAAAAATATATAAATACGCCGGAATCAACACAAGTTTGTTGTGTGAGAGCATACCTGATTGTGAGGGTGGAGTTTGATACCTAACTGGTTGTTTCACTGAGGTTTCTCATATGCGTACTTTACACATTCAGATAATAGTTCTACTCTCTAAGGGTACAGAGAGAATAGAACGGAAAGTCTAATTTTAGCTCAAATCAAGTTAGTGCTTCCATCTGTTAGACAATCACTATACCTTTCTAATGCACTTTAGATTACGGTTCGAGGTCTTTGACATAATTAAATTAACTAAAATAAAAGTATTTGCTGGGGTCCTTATAGGATTTGAGATATAAAATCTGTTGTCCTGAAAAAATGTGTGTTATGTGACTTTCCCCCCTTTCCCCTTGAACCATTAATTTTGTGAATCCCTCCGTCTACTTGGATTAAATAATTTCAAGTCACCAAGATCCAAAAAAACAAACAAAAAAGCTTACTACTAGAGCGTCATTTAAATAAAAAAACACATTAGACGGTAATTTGAGTATGATTCAGATCCCACCATGTGAAGATGTGTATACGTGTATGTGTTTTAGGTGTCTTAATTACTGCCTGTTCAATATATACAAAACTTTTTTTTTTAGCACCGCGTCTTATTACCAGTTCAGGTCATACGCTTATGTATTAATTACGCTAATGGTTGTAGGAATTAGGAAGGTTATATTTAGAAAAAGTATACAAGCATTTGCAAGGAGGGAATGTCTAAAACCATCATGGGAAAACCACCCTCAGTATACCCGACAGAGATTCGAACCTCAATCTCCCCATCATCGGTAGTCATAGTCAACTGTGAGAGTAGCGCCTTAGACCATTCGACCACCAAAGCGGTCGCAACACTTATTGATTTGAACCAAAATTGTTTTTCATTGATCCAGCGAGTCTTTAAGGATTCTGGTAGGAAGGCCCGTGAGATCTCAATTTTATATGTCATCATTCACTTTGCTAGTTGGGGGCTACTCCCCCAAACCCCCAGTGCGTTTTCTATGAAAGTGGATGTAAACTAACAGAACAGAACAGTTTTTTGCTGGGTCTTACCGTTTAGCCACAAGATACCTCCAAAGAAAGATCCGCACAGACTTTAAAGTTGCTCTGACATTTTGAATTTTTTTCGGGGGTTATTTTTTTTTTTTTAACTTTTTGGAATTGTCCCGTCGGTTACAGGTTAAAAGCTATAAGTTTGCCAAATGTCATGTTTCTAGCTCATCTTTAAGTGGGTAAACATTAATGTCAAAAAGTGAGTGAGTCAGCCATGTGACTTTATAGTAATATAATATACCAAGTGACATCAACGCTATTGCAATGTAATATGAAGGTATTTCAAAGAACAACGTACACACCTTTCAGAAGTCCGTAAAGATACCACCCGTCTACCCCTTTTAAAAATTGAAGTATTTATGATTGTAATCATTTGTTCTTCTTTGTTCCGGGTTGTTCAGCAAAAAATTTCCTTTGTTCCGTTTTGATATAAGCTCACAAATGGTATGTTTACATTGGGGAAGGGGGGGCAACTTTACGGTAGCCCCCTCGCCCACTTTAAAAAAATTGACACTTTTATGGTTGTGATCGTTTGTTCTGCATTTGTTCTTGTACAAACGGGACATGAACTTGTGACACTTTGTTTACTCGTGAGGGACCAAATTCACCCTCCCTTACACACACTTTCGAAACTTGACATTTTTATGGTTTCGATAGTTTGATCCGTTTTGATACGACCACAAATGATATGTTTACATTTGAAGTCTATGAATTCGCCCTCCTCCCCTTTAAAAAGGGTAACTACCCCAACGGGCACCAGGGTTTGGTTAATTAGGCTTATGATATGTTTAAATGTTTCTACTGGTTACACTCTCTCACACTATCACCACCAACACATCTCATCGGGATATGGAAAGAGCATCCGCGGAAAGATGTACGATTATTACTTTCGGGCGTCCACTGACAAGAGTACATTAATACAGGCTAATATTTCCACTACTGGGCTAAGAATGATTTAGCCCAGACGCGCAATATTATTATTATTTTTTTAGTGTTTATAAAGTGATCAACAAATACACCAATTGAATAAAAAAATAAAGAAAATACTTTTCGCTCACAAACCTGCACTGTAATTTAAATTAAATATAAGGTCATCCTGTTCAAAACATTGTCTTAAAAAACAAAATAGAAAAAACAACATATATTTCAACGAATACTTCAAAAGTGTTCAATCTAACGCACATAGTAAACAGAAGATAATGGTACTATTATAGTTGGCATAACAAATTGTGAATTTAATTCGGGCCACCCTTCTTTTAAATTAATCACCTCTTTGTTGTTGTTATTATGGCCCCATTTCCCGACCTAACGCGGTTAATGGATGCAAACCGTTGCTTAATAATCGATGGGATGGAAAGGCTTAGCGAAAAATCGTTCACAGTTGACAATCAATCTTCTACATGCGCATAGGATGCTCCCAAACAAATCCTGCCAGTAATAAAGCAGAATAAATGGCTTCCACGAACAGTACTACCAACTCAACGGTAAAAAACAACACATCGTGGTTGAATTTATTTCAGGTTTTGTGGAATCTCAGAGATGCTAATTAAGATAAATAATGCAACTAATACAAAGAGTGTGTAAATTAAATTATTTAAACTTGAATTTATGTTATAATGTTGGTAACCTTACAGAGGTTGTCACCGAGGTCGAATGTTTGGGTCAGCAAACTATATATCTTAAGTTTCCTAGTTCGATCCCAGTTAGTGTTAAGTATGACTTAGAGTTTTATGCCTTTTAAAAAAGTGGGACGTGCATGAAAATATCCCTTAAAGTCATACATTTTCCTCTAAAACGTATAAATATATCGATGACTTTTTCAAATACACCATATAATGATTAAAGTTGCCTGAAAATCTTGTTAGATAGTTTAAACATTAAATAATCTGTTAAAAAAATATATTGCAGCCCTATAAAAAATTGTTAGTTTACATATTGCAAAAAATATTATATTATTATTATTATTATTATTATTATTATTATTATTATTATTATTATTAAATCTTCGCGAATGATGTCAAACTATTTAAAAGTTATTAAATCAATATTACAGATTTTAAAGATTTACAAAATGGAATGAATGGTATTTTACTTGAGTCTCTTGAAAACTGATTGTCTATTAATAAATCAAAGCCCAACCCCATATCTTTTACTAGGAAAAATAATCCTATATTTTTTTACTTATATAAATTGGTCAATAATAACATAGTTCGTTACCTCTATCTTAATGATCTAGTTGTTCTCCTGGATAACAAATTCTAATTTCACTATCATTATTTATCATAATATCTCTCTCATTGAAATTCCTTGGATCTATTAACTTTTAGTACCCCCTCGCTCCCGAAAGATGACTGTATTGTATGCATGTATTATATCTTGGTTAGATCTAAACTTGAATATGCCAATGTTGAATTCCATTACCTATACCAGTTATTCCCAACCAAGGGGTCTGTGAAACACTTGAGATTCCATGAGCCCGTGATCGGATTCCGCGAGAATTTGAAAAGAGCTTTCTTTTTGTTGGTCTGTCCACAATTTTTAGACAATGTGAAAATATGATAAGAGTACTAGTGTATCTGAAGAATATGAAGAAGAGTGCCAGTAATCATTTTAAAAGTTAGGTTGGTAAGAATATTGATAAGCCAAGTTCAAGTAAAGAAGGACAGTAATTTGTAAAATGGAAACAGGGGGACTAGATATTCTAGAAATATTATATTCAGAAGTATGAGTTGATTATTATTTACCATCCCCACTGGTTTACACGTATATTTTGTTGTTTACCCTGTTGGACCTAATCTGTGTTAGCCAAGTAGGGGTTCCCCTATATTTTACCAAATATTTTAAGGGTCCCTCCAAATAAAAAAGGTTGGGAATCACTGCCTTAACTAACTCTATCTCTCTCTCTCAGATTGGAAAACGCTCAACGCAAATTTGTTGCTGCTTGCTATGCATGATAAATTCTTTATCAACCGGGCTTATTATGATTATGACAACATTAGAAATCTTTTAGGGCTACAAACTCTATATTCTCACGAATACTTTATTGTGAAGGCCTTTAAAAATTTTAATAGCCACCTTTATTGTAATTTTGTCCTTGAACATGCAGGTATTCATGTTCTTCTTGGATAACTAGAAATACATTTTTAAAAGCGTGTATTCTCAGTAACTATTACAAGCTCAGTCAGCTCCCTTGACCAAATTATATGTTTATCCGTAGATAAAACTCTAGATTTGATTAATTTAATTTCTATTACATAAGAAGAGACAGACGCGGAGAGATATTTAAGAAATTCCCCTGTCATTAATATACTTCGTTTTATGTGATACATTATTTTACTGTATTAAGTTTTATTTAAATAACTAGCATTTATTTGCCCACGACTTCAAAAAGAAGAAATCCCGTCACGATCGCATTAATACATTTTGAGTTTACTGGAAACAAACAAATGGATAGACAGATATATTCTAAAACTGATTATTTGATATTCTTATAGTTTATACTACCTAGAAGGAAAGGAAAACACAAAAAGTCAAATGTGCAGAAAAACCTAATTGGTGTACCCGATCCTCACATGGAGAATCTAGAGGGAAAAGTAATCAAATCCTAACACCTTAGCTCAGTCAGTAGCACGTCTACCTAATGAACTAAGGGTCCGGGATTCGATTCCCCACTTGGCCGAAACATTTATCTTTGGTGAAATGTGGGTTTACCCTTTCACTTTGATAAATTAACAGCCGGGGACTGGATTTTGTGCCTTTCCTAGTCTTAAGTTAGATTATAAGGTATATGAAACTACGACAGGTCTAGCTAGCAAGGCGGTAGTGACAAATACACGACTTGAATAAAAAATTGACCCAGGCCAGAGGTTGGAAACAGTAATAGATGTAAAAAAATCCCATTTTAAATTATCTATAAATAATCATCCTTTTTTGTTTCAAATTGTGTTACTAAAGGTAAAAAAATAGGCTGACTAAAATACAATATCAAAATAAAGATTATAATCTAACGTGTTAAAAACTGAACTTATTTGAAGATTAAGTTATAACTTCTTTAAACATAATATTTGTTCCCTCGATTATTGGTGCTAATTAAAAAAGAAAGAAGATTAACGTGGGCATAAATAATTGGTTTTTATTAAAGTTACTAATAACTATAAAAGTCTACAGTATGGAAAAGTAATTATTCGTTTTCAATGTTTTTTCCCTAATTCGATCCACTATTTTGAATCCGCCAAATTAAATTTTCTATTTTAGGACTTTTCTAGAGAAAATTATCTGAAGAACTATCATCATGCCAAATTTTAGAGTTCTATGATGTTTAGAAGTGTTCTAATAGTTCATTCAGAAAATAGATATAAAAACTATGCTTAAAACGATGTTCAACATCCGGCTGCACTCCTTTCATAATTTCCAATACAAAATTTTAAAACAATCTTTGATACGATACATTGATCGCAACCCATAAACTGAGTTCACAAACGGACACAATTCATACAACACAATATTTGCCTAGGAGCAATCATAATTAATTCAAAAAATAAATTACATAAATAGCAACAAAACATATTGGAACGAGCATAACGGTGTAACAAATAGCATAAATGTTCAGAGACTTCAGGTGTTTAAATATATCAATTTCCTACCATGCGGGACATGTTTTATTTCATGAGTTAAGGAAATTTTTGGGGAGGACTAATTTTACAATTTTCGGTCCTTTATTTTGAATCTTTTTTCAGGCAGTTTGGGGTGGCTCTCATACCTGCCTGCCAAATTTCAATCTTATGCCACAGTGTGAAGTATTTATTTTATCATCGCGTTTTACTAACTGTTCAGGCTATACCCATATTATCTACTAATTACGCTATTGAGTTAGGGATGAGGAAGGTTGAATTTAGATGAAGTACAACCACATTTGCATGGAGGTAAAATAGAAAACTATTTAGGAAAAAGCATCCTTAATACACCCAACCGGAATTACGAGTCCCCATTCTTCCTGTCATTGACAGTCTAGTATATTGTGAGAGTGACGCCTCATTCCATGCGGCCAGCGAAACAGGTTCAGTGAGAAATAGATTTTTTCGTAAGTTTTGGAAATTTCTGAATCCCCCATTTCACCAAACTTCACCTATAAATTTCAAATATTTAAGAATTATTGGGGTATTTGAAGCAATCTCACTACATTCCTGGCATATTTTTTTAATAAAAAATCTGTCAAGTACACAGTAGTTTGGGCGTGTTTGAGCAAAAGGGGCGGATAAAATAATATTATTTCGTGTGTAAATATAATTTATATATGTCAGAAAACTGAAAAGTCCTAAACATGCAAGTATGTGCAAAATTGTATATATAGTAATTAGGCGAGCTCAAGTTATATTAATTTGAGGTTTAGGATAAAAACATGACATGTACAAGTACAGGGGTGTACGCAGGATTTCATTTCGGAGGGTGATAGATAACTTAAGAGAATAAACAACACAACACAACCCTGCAGAACACTTAAACCATAGAAAAAGAAGCCTGGAGGTAGGAATAGAATTGCCACTGTACCGTTAAATCAAAGACAATAGCGCTCCAAGCGACTGGGAACGGAACGGCATCAATCAATCGATTAACTATCCATCGAGACAAAATAATCTGCCATATCTATAATTACTTGTTAATGTCGATACTACAATATTATATTAGTGTGCACGTATA
Source organism: Timema cristinae (assembly GCA_039000515.1). Classification (NCBI taxonomy): domain Eukaryota; kingdom Metazoa; phylum Arthropoda; class Insecta; order Phasmatodea; family Timematidae; genus Timema; species Timema cristinae. The sequence continues at coordinate 136,642,625 of JBCFYV010011172.1, forward strand.
GGAAATTATGTGTGTTTTCAGTTTCTTCTTTTGTTGGTAGATAATGCTTTGGATTATTTTAGATTTTGGAGGAAGGGGTTATACATCCACCTCAACATCCCCCCTCCCCCTCCATTGCGTACGCCCCTGGGTAAAACATTCTATCGCTAGCAGTAAACAAATGTAAGAATCGTGAGGTCGATAGAGATTAGGCCAACTCCAAACATAACACATCCATCAGCCATGGATGGGCCTATCGCATTTAAGAATGCTTTTCTAAAAAAAACTAAAAAAGCGCTATTAACCAAGGCTATATAAAAAAACTGTTAAGCCAACCCATTCATTGGTAGGAGTTGTGGGGTGAGTCTCATGACCGCACTAGATATGAGCAAACAAGAGCATGACGGGTAATTAGTAGCGATTAAGACGGGTCAAGGTTACGCGAGCAGGGATTTACTCTCATCGTAAGAAGAGGGCAGGGAAGGAGGACTTAATAGCGACTAAGGGCTAACCACTATAACAAACAAAGTTTAATGAGGGAACGCTTACTTTGAAATAAAGCCTCGACATAATAGATCCAAAAATTTTCAAAATCCATCCTTAAACTGCTCCGGTATTATATATTAGAGTAGCAGATTAGATTTAAAGTAATCAGTCTTTGTAATTTGCTTAGGGCTAAGCCAGTTTCGAATTAATTTTAACATTTTTAGGGCCAATATTTCAATGTAAGGTTAAAGTACTAGTTTACTGCGTTGATGTTTAATATAACCTCGAGTTAAAACTTCAGGTTAAAGTAGTTTATTGTTTGAATGGCTTTTTATGTGGTTAGTTGTGGTTAGTTGACTTTGAGTTAATTTGTTGAATGAAGATGGTTGGTAGTATATTTTTACTCAAATGCCACTTGAACAAAACTATTTTTAGTGGAAATGAGAATAAATGAATGTTGAAATGCCTTAATAATCATTATCTAATTTATTTTTAAATACATTTGCGGGTCTTTTACATGTTTCAGACACATTTTACTAATATATTATATATTAATATTTTACTAATATTCCCTCCAAAAACTTTTACATTCTTTTTAAATCTAGTTAATAGATTAGTTTATTCTTAAGCAGGATAAAATAAATAGAGTTTAAAAAAGGGGTGTGGAGGGTGCGCAAAAACCAGTATATATGAGATTCTTTTCTATACAAACTAGTAAATAAATAATAATTTAACGTCATCCTTTTACTCAAAAGGATACAAAGAGTCAATTTAAGCTAAAACCAAATTAATAAAGATATTTGTTTTGATAAACAATTAAATCAAAACTCACCTAAGTCACGGGGTATTGACATATAGCTGAGCAGGATCCTAATATTTCAAGGAAAACGAGTTAATAATGCTTGAAATATTAGGTTTTGACAGTTTGGAATATCTTATCATAATAAAAAGGATTACTAATTGCATATTTTAATACTTTAATAACCCGGTAATTACCAATAACATAAACCTAGATAGCTTAAATTAAAATTTCGAGAATCAGTTTAATATTTAAGTTTCTTTGTGATTTTGGTGAGTTGTTTAAATATTGTCAATATAAAAAGGTTTTCAAATAATTATAATATTGTAATGTAATTGATTTGCCCCTAAAGAATATGTGAAAGCATTGACAATAATATCGTCCTAATTTTATAAACGTATCTTATTTCATTTAAATTATATAGTATATTAAATGGCGCTTAAAGCACTTCTTCTTCTAAGAAGGCAAAAGCCACTGAACAGTGACGTCACGCACGTGACATTAGTCAAGTCAGGTTGACAATATATATATTTCAAATAATAACTTCCTCTTCTCGAAGGTTCGACTAGAGATTTTAAAAGGTAATTTGAGTCAGTTTCCGGCTCTCGGACCTTCTATTAACACAGAGATGTTTTTGTCTTGTATTTTGTTTTTCTAAACTAAACCTTCTCGAAGCTTCCATGAGCAATGGATATATATACGAAGGATGGTGCAATGTAAGGGTAGTTGGTGTCCAGTACTGACAGAACTCACTTGGGCACTTGGCGTCCAGCAACACCTGTCCGCGCTCATACAATAGGCCGCGTATATATTTCAACGACATGATCTATTTTCTCATTAAATAAACAGAGATTCAGAAATAAAAAACATGTCAAGAATAATAAGTGTGTATTATTAATTATAGTTCTTTAATTGGCGCTCGATCACGGGGCTATAAATACCAATTAATTCCCCACATCAAAAAACCGGACCGATTTAATTAGTGCTCGACCACGGGGCAATTACCAGCTAATTAAACGGCGTAACTTCAATCGACGCTCAACGCGCCGAACCAGAACACTTCAATTGGCGTCCATCGCGGTGCAGAGTAATTCCAGAACATTTCAATTGGCGCACAACGAAGGGGCACGAATATTTCCAGATCATTTCAATATGAGTAAGGTATCATTGGATTCTCCGTATCCTGTGTATATAACACACTTTTATTTAACAAAATAGCACGTAATCATTTATTGTATACAATCATTTTCCTCACAAGGATACGGAGAATCCAATGATACCTTACTCATATTATAATTATTTGAAAACCTTTTTATATTGACAATATTTAAACAACTCACCAAAATCACAAAGAAACTTAAATATTACCACAACTGTTAGCGATTTTTTTTTCAACGACTGAGCCCAGGTTTTAAGTGAAACTTTAACTAGTGTAGGATAGGTAATACAACTGGACCTTAGCCTTTATTACGTGTTAGAAAAAGGAATAAAAAATTCAAGTGAGATTTGTTTTTCTACTGAATCATTATTTTATGTGTTAGTGTTGATTTGTTTAAGCCCTTAGGCCTACTTTATTAATTTTTAAATAAGCACCAGACTTCCACAGTTGTGTTTGAAAAATGCTTCCTCAATAACTGGGTTCAGGTTTCAAGTGAAACTTTAATTATGATACCACAGTGTACCTTTTTAATAGAACTAAGCCTAGGCCTTTATGAAAAACATTGACAAGTCTCTCAAAAAACTAGTACAGAAAAAAGGGAAATATGTTACACTACAGAACATAGGCATGAAAATTAGTTGCAATAAGGTATTACATAGGCAAAAAGGTTCTAGTTTTTAAACACTAGGCTACTACAGCTGTATGTGAATAATTTTTTCTCAACTATTAGGTTCGTGTTTCAAGTGAAACTTTAATAATTGTAGGGTAAGAGACTTAATACAAAATATGCCTAGACCTTGATGGAGTGCTTGAAAAAGGAATTAAATATGCGAGTAAAAGTTGTTTTTCCACATAACTATGCAATATTTAAATAAATAAACATTGTAAAGGCCCACTTTAAAAAAAATATAGGCTAGGCCTACTCATATTCCTTTGGCCAAACTATTCAATCATCAATCATCAAATAATCTTGCATTAATATTTGGTTTAATACTAACAATCACCATAATCCTATATATTTTTCATTTATTCGTTTTATAACTCCAATAGCTAGGCTCTCATTTGTTATCTTTCAAAACTATCTCCAATAATCTCTAACAAATCAGTGGCAATAGTTTTCGTAAGTTTAAAACTTTTTTAATATAGCTCAACAAATTCTTCAAAATAATTATTAGTTCGTGTTCAAAATGTAGGATTTTTACCCTTGTTAAAACACTCTAGCATATCATAAATATCTGAATCAAATAGCATCATTAAACTTTATCTTAACAAAATCCAACAACACATACGTGAAGTTTAAGCTCAGGTTATGTGATAACCTAACATTGAAAAAGGTAATAAACATCTTAAGCTGAGGTTATAATTTAACCTCGACAAAACCTGACATTGAAACAGTGGCCCTTAGGGGACGGCCAGACTGGGTGTGCGAGCGACTAAAATATAAAATAGAACACATTGGTTGCAATGAGAGGTGGCCAGACTAGAGCGACTTAGTGCGCACGCTCGACTCGGTACAGTCTAGTTTACAGGCGCTAGGCAATATTATTGTATGTTGGTTAATTGAGTGCTAAGAAAACTTCCCATTTTGACATTTTTATTACTATTGATAGCTTTGGCACGCTTGCTACTAACGGCCTAATTTAATTGGTAAGATCATAAACCATAACTCTATATATACTCGTATGTGTGTGTATAAAACTGATATGTTAAAATACTTCAATATCATCAAAGTAAGCCTTTACAAATAAGAATCACCATTAGCGTGGAGAGAGGATGATAAAATCACAACAATAAATCACATGTCAAAAACTACCCTCAGCTCACTGAGCCAAGATTCGGAGCCTCCTCGTCAACAACTATCGAGAGCTATCTGCTAATCGCGCACTCGCTCGCCAGTTTGGCCGAACCCTTAGGTGGGGAATTTTTTTTCTTTTTTTTGCTCTCTGGATTAACAAATCTTTGTTCTTACATAAACATTGTTGGTGACTTTCTCCAACACTTTGAGTCATAAAAACTCAATAAATGTATGTTTCAGGGAGGAAAAAATGGGGAGGGAGGGAGTTAATATGTATTCGAATCAGTATGCTTATTTCTTCAGTTCGCTTTGTCTACCATAAAAAGGGCTGCTTATAATTTAATGTCCCAGGATTTAGTAATTTCCCGATTTCCCAGATGGATGGTAGCCCTGCTTGAGTAGCTACAAACATTATTAGGAAAACACTCGGCTATTCAATCTCCAAAAGTTGTGCTTGTTTTCTTCCGCACGATGATTATAATAAGGTTGTTAATTTCTATATAAAAAACTCTGACAGGTTGAGAGAACTCGGTCTATTGTGATATCGTATACAAGACAAAAGAAGCAAAGCTTGGGACAATGTACGAACGCATCCCCTCCAATCGATCAAAAAATGTAGTTGCGACAACGTGTGTGTGTCTCATTTTCTTTTAAAAAACATTAACGAAGCATTTTGTATTTTTTTTAGTACTCAGACAATATTGGGGACAAGGCACATCAATATGTTTATTATTGTAACTAAAACTTCCTAATAATTTAACCCTTCCCGCTATAATTCAAAGAGGAACGTACGCGTAATACTACAGTTTGCCCCCATAGCTTCGGGGCATAATCCTACGCCACTGGTTTCATAACTCCACGGACTGTTGGTTAAATACAAGGAGTTACTATGTCGCCGACTTAAACTTAGGCCTACTACCCTTCCAAGTTATACGGATATGTACTAATTACGCTAATTTGTCAGGGATTATTTTAGATTTAGAGTAAATATGTTCGCATTTGAGTGGCTGAAGAGTTAAAATCCAATTAGAAAAAAAAAATACTTAGTACACCCAACCGAGATTCAAACCCCGATCTCACCGTCATAGGCAGTCTGGTCTATATGACGAGAGTAACGCCTTAATACCATGCAGCCACCAAAGCTGGTACGGATAGTTTAAATCTGTCTTTAACACCATTAATTAGTCCAAGCCGTCATTCTCATGTTAGACAAGACTGCCAATGATAGGGGGATCGGGGTTCAAAACTCATTCGGTAGTATTGAGGTTCAAACAAAGTTTTCCACTTTTCCTTCACGCAGATGCGGGCACACTTCTTATAAATTCAGCCTTCCTTATCTCTAACTCATTAGCATATTTAGTACATACGCGTCTAATCTACACAAGTGGTAAGACGCGATTCTAAGAAAAAAATTACGTTTTTAAAATAGTATATTGGCAAGTTCTTCTACTAAAGGCCAGTCTACAACCAACATACCCGCTTGTCGGACTCGCAACTACGCAATCGCGACGCAAATGCACTCGTAATTACGCTTTTATTAAATACAAAATAGACTGTCTACAATGAAAAATCGTAAAACGTAATTTCAACCAATAGGAACACACATCAATGATGACTATAAAAGTCAAATTCATATTAATGTTTTCAAATAAGAAATAAATATTTAAAAAAATATTTAACTGGATAAATACACATGATTTTAATTGGAAATCCTGAATTCATTACTATACTATTCCAATCGTTTTTGTCATAGACCAAATAACTTCAAATTATTTGAATTTAGTAGTCCATCCATATGTTTTTTGATTGGCTGAACGCAAGCCAACGCAACTACATAAACGCAAGAGATGGACAATGTTCATCTCCTCCCGACAAGCTGGTCCGAAAGTTCCGACATACGATTGTGTTTGCGTAAGCTATTGTAGACAGACAAAATTACGTTATTGCGTAGTTGCGAGTCCGACAAGCGGGTGCGTATGGTTGTAGACGGGCCATAATAAAGTTGTAGATGTGTCGATATTGTTAATTATTTACGTATTTGTAACATAATCAACGAGCACACAAATTTTTTTAACAATAGTGCAAGGTTTGCATTGCATTTTGGATAGTTTCTCCCTTTTAAGTTGTAACTGCTTGAACATTTAATTAATGCAGACAGTTTTATTTTATTAAATATGTTCTGAAGTTATGTGTGTCACGTGTTGATAAGTTCAAAAAAAAAATTCCGTGCTTCACGTCTTACTAACCGTTCGAGTAATCCGCATATTTAAGTGTAATTAATAATAAATGTATCCACATGTTCGTGGATGAAGAGTAATAAACGATATAGGGCAAAACCAACTCTGTAAATCCAACCATGATTCAACCCCCGAACTTCCTGTTACCAGAAAACCAAACTAGATGAGACAGACGCCTTTGTCCACGTGCCCATCTGCGAGTATAACTTATTATTAAATAACATTCCTGTAGATTGAGCTAGAATCAACTGTGATTATTGCCAAGTAGTTAGTTGGTCTAATAGTGTGGCTTAATATCCTCGCCCATTTCTTTAAGACTTACTTTAATAGTTTCCTTAGATAAGAGGATAATAGTCAAGGTATTCCCATTCAACACGTTAGCACTATAAAACAAACAAAAAACTTAGTAATACAAAATTAATTTTAAGTAAAATGCAAAAGATAAAGAAAAAACTAATTAAAATATGATTGTAACAGAATATTTACCAAGAAAAACGATTTAATGTGAACTATTAAAAATTTAAATAATACTCTCAGCTAAAAACTAAATTTACGGTACACACATATGTTTATTATGATGCATTTATCAGACCCACTTTTTGAAAATTAAAATTGGAAACCAACAGTTGAAAATAATGGAACAGTTCAAGTGCTTGGAAAGTCTGCTAACAAAGGATGCCTATTGCACCAAAGAAATTGAGTCGAGGATCGCTATGGCCAAGGACGCTTTCAACAAGAAGAGGTTACTGCTGACCAGCAAGTTGAGTTTGGAACTGAGGAAGAAACTAATAAAATTCTACATTTAGAGTAACGCACTGTATGGAGCAGAAACTCGGAAGCTTAGGAAAATTGAAAATAAATATTTGGAGAGCTTTGGAATGTGATCCTGGAGAAGATTTGAGAAGAGCAGGTTGACAAATGAAGTCCTAATAAGAGTGGGTGAGAAGAGAACCATTTTGGATTTGATTCTTCGGTACAAAGCAAATTGAATCGGACACATCCTTAGGAGGAACTGTCTTGTGCATGACGTCATATAAAGAAAGGGTGTGGGAAATAGAAACTTAGGAAAGAGAATTCCAATATTGGATGACTTAAAGGTAAGAAGAAAATTCTGGGAATTGGAAGAGGAGGCAGAGGACAGGGCGCATTGGCGGTCTAAGTTTACTGACAAAAGAACTGGACCTGTTGTGAGACAGAACACATAATAATAATAATAATAATAATAATAATAATAATAATAATAATTTAGAACTAAAGTATTTTTGTGGCCAATTCGGATATAACCTTGAACGTGATCTCCAGACACTCGTCAATCAATTCCTACTCTGTGTATGTATGTGTGTGGATACCACTGTGTAAACAGGGAGGTCTGGGTGGGGTGGGTGCGGGCACGATAATTGCAGCGAATACGTGCCGCTGCACACAAAATGACCTCCGCACAGTCCTAATGAACCGCAGGCCAGGAATAACAATCAGGGGTTGATGCGGCGGACGATCGGACATCGGAGGACACCACAAGGATGAAAGCTATGTTGTTTTTTTAAAGGATGGAATGGGAAAATAGGGGAGAGGGATTGTGTGTGGAGGGGAGGGGGGAGATGTGGATAAAGGAGTGGAGCAGCGATATATTATTTGCCTTGGTCAAAGAGCAGTTATATATTCGTATGCTAGTCGAAAATATTTTTTATAGTACAGTTTTCATTAATTATCTTGAAATTAAATTTGAGATTTTTTTTGCTGTCCAATTTTCATAGGAAGAACCTAATTTGAAAGCTTAAGATGTTACGAGCTAAACTTTCATGTAGGCCTATTCACACATCAAGTCATGTTATCTACGGCTGTCATTTTGGCAGATATCAATTATTATAAAATAATAGTAATAATTGAGAAAAATATTATCAATTATATTTTCTAGGATGCCTTTCTTATAAAAATTTGACTCTTGAATAGTTCTACAATTATTCGAGGTCAAAATAAACATTGTTTTGTATTTAACTTCAAGTGTCATAACTCATAAGACAGTTTTAATGATATTCCCACTACCCTAACTCACCTATTCACTAATCAAAAGAATGTCGATTTTGTTTATTATGAAATTGAGATCCACACCGCATCGGTGCACATGCGGTCTGAATTTCAGGCTCATTTTATAGTTTTCCAGTGACGTATAGGTCGGGGTTCAAATCTAGACCGGGTGAATATTCATAGATCGCTTCCCACTTTTCCACCTTGCCAATTTAGGGGTACATTTTATTTTAAATTTATATTTCCTGGTCCTTACCACGTAGTGTAATTAGATGCTGATATCATGGAGGAGTAGTAGACAGGGATTAGAATAAAAAATAATGTCAATAACTCTTGAGTTTATCATTTATAAATAGGCCTAATATCAATATCGGAGAATATTTGAACATTCAAAGATAAATAAAAAATTAATATTTATATTATTCTTACTAGTTTGTGATCCTGCTTTCATAAGTGAGTTCACAGCTTAGTACGTAATTAAAGGTCACTTTATTTTTACAATTTGTACTGCAATCTTTATTCAAATATATATTGTTATACTAGCTTAGAGTTAATCTTGACTGGTGTGCGTTGCATTGAAAGCACAATCCTTGCTAATTCAAAGCAATCATCCAACAAGCTCCTGCGTATAATCAGCTATGCAATATATGTTGCATACCTACATCGCGTGGCTGCTTAGCAAAATTCTAAGGAGCGATGACTCTAACATCCAGTGCCAGGATATTGGGAATTACAACATAACTATGCTATTATCAATACAATATAATTCCCTCATCTGATGCGGTCATCAGTGCGACTTAGCTCTTATTCAAACTCAGTGGACTAGCTTAAGATAGGAGTGTAGGGAAAGCGGGTTAAGGGCAGTTTTTAAATTTATTGGTCAATATAAATCCAATATTTCTTCAGCAGAAAAATAGAGCTTAATTTTCTTTACATGGTGACCTCGACAGTTCTTGAATACATGCGAGGATGTCCTGGACTTTAATAACTTTTTATTTACATTTAAAAAGTTTGTCATCTAATGCTGCCATGCTCATGACATATATTCAAGAACTTTTGATATCACCATGCGAAGAAGATTAAATTCGATATTTGTACTGAAGCAATAGTTTATTTTGGCCACAAAAATACTTTGCTCTAAAAACTACAAAAACACCGACCTTGGCTCGAGGTTCCTACACTCCCGCCTTAAAATAGGAACTGAAATCAACTAACTCCGAGGACGTGAAAGACTCCTCCGTTCAGCGAAGGCCCGTATCACATCTTTTATACGAGTAAATGGAGTAGTAATGAGGAGGGTAGATTCCTCTTTGCACCGCGTCTTACACATGTTCGTGTTATAAACATTTGTACTCTTTACGCTAATGAGTTAGGGATGAAAGATGATTTCAGAAGAATCTACTCGCATTTTAGTGGAGTTAGAATGGAAACCATTTTGGAAAATCCACCCTCAGTACACCCTCAATACCTGGATTATAACCCCGATCATCCCCGTCACAGGTATTCCAATCAAACAAGGCAATGACGTGTTGGAAATAGTCCGCATTAGTGGACACGCGGAATAACTTTCAGGTTAACATGATCTGGTTTCTGGTAAAAAAAAAATAGGGGTTCGTATCCCAGCCGGGTGTTCTGAGGATATTTTTATCCTAAGAAATCTTCCAGTTTCCCTCCAAGCAAATGCGGGTACAGTTCATATACATATCTCCTTTAGCCCTAAACTCCCCTCCCCCCAAAAAAACCAATCATGGCGCGAACCCGAAAACTATCTATACCGACCAAGCGACCGCTACCTTAGGCGACGATTGTGCCAACATTTATAGATCGAGGGTGTCATATGGTCAGCACAACAAACCCTCCGGCCTTTAATCTCAGTTTTTTAGATCGAAGCTGCTAATTAGTTATTCAAGTTGCTCCTCATTTGTCCTCATGAGGCTGGGTTTGACTCATTTCCAAACCCACTGGTCCAGAGACCCCAAAAGAGTATTAAAATGTGCGTATCCCGGAAGGGTATTAAGATGAGGTGAAGAAAAAGTGTATAGCTATTTTGAAACAAATAAACAATTACATTGATCCCAATTTGATTGTTCAAGTGAAGCGATCAGAGTTCTGGTTCAAGCTTAGCCGTGTGTCTAATATTCCGGTTAAGGCCCTGCCTACCCTCTCTGGCGGTGTGTTGAGCTTTCAGCTATCAGAATAGATGGCGTTGCTAAAGTTACACAAACTGGTGGATTCCAGCCATCAGGTTGGCAGAATTACTGGTTTGTTTAAACAATTGGGAGACTGGCGACCACGACCGGTAATCAGTAAAGGCAGCAAGCAAACTTTTACCAAGAACTGAGAGAGATAAGAAGTGTAGTGCCGGACCGTAAAGTGTGTAGGCGACCAAGTTTGACTAAACGTGGGGAGATATAACGTCAAGATACAATCACACTTTCGAGCAGAAAAATTAGCCTATCCATTCCAGTCAGCTAGACCTGTAGTACCACTTTTGAATTTAGAACCTTTTTGATGCCAAAGTTTTGTACTAGTTTTGTACCATTTTGTACCACAAAGAAAAAGTTTTGTACCCGTACCCGTTTTGAGTAATTAGCATATCAACGTGGTGACTCCAGGTTAATGCTGTTGTACCACTTTTGATTTTTTTTCATGCCAAAGTTTTGTACTAGTTTTGTACCATTTTGTACCACAAATAAAAAGTTTTGTACCCGTACCCATTTTGAGTAATTAGCATATAAAGTGGTGACTCCAGGTAAATGCAGTTGTACCACTTTTGAATTTTGAACTTTTTTTGATGCCAAAGTTTTGTACCCGTACCCATTTTGAGTAATTAGCATATCAAAGGGTGACCTAAGGTTAATGCTGTTTTACTATTTTTTAATTTTGAACTTTTTTTGATGCCAAAGTTTTGTACTAGTTTTGTACCGTTTTGTACCAGAAAGAAAAAGTTTTGTACCCATACCCGTTTTGAGTAATTGGCGTATCAACGTGGTGACTCCAGGTTAATGCTGTTGTACCACTTTTGAATTTTTTGATGCCAAAGTTTTGTACCGTTTTGTAACACAAAGAAAAAGTTTTGTACCCGTACCCGTTTTGAGTAATTAGCATATCAAAGTGAGTACTCCAGGTAAATGCGGCTTTACCCCTTTTGATTTTGAACTTTTTTTGATGCCAAAGTTTTGTACTAGTTTTGTACCGTTTTGTACCACAAATAAGTTTTGTACCAGTACCCATTTTGAGTAATTAGCATATCAAAGTGGTGACTCCAGGTTAATGCTGTTGTACCACTTTTGAATTTTTTGATGCCAAAGTTTTGTACCGTTTTGTAACACAAAGAAAAAGTTTTGTACCCGTACCGTTTTGAGTAATTAGCATATCAATGTGAGTACTCCAGGTAAATGCGGCTTTACCCCTTTTGATTTTGAACTTTTTTTGATGCCAAAGTTTTTGTACCGTTTTGTACCCGTACCCATTTTGAGTAATTAGCATATCAAAGTGGTGACTCCAGGTTAATGCTGTTGTACCACTTTTGAATTTTTGATGCCAAAGTTTTGTACTAGTTTTGTACCGTTTTGAAACACAAATAAGTTTTGTACCCGTACCTATTTTGAGTAATTAGCATATCAAAGTGGTGACTCCAGGTTAATGCTGTTGTACCACTTTTGAATTTTTTGATGCCAAAGTTTTGTACCGTTTTGTACCACAAAGAAAAAGTTTTGTACCCGTACCGATTTTGAGTAATTAGCATATCAAAGTGGTGACTCCAGGTTAATGCTGTTGTACCACTTTTGAATTATGAACTTTTTTTATGGCAAAGTTTTGTACTAGTTTTGTACCACAAATAAAATGTTTTGTACCCGTACCCATTTTGGTTAATTAGCATATCAAAGTAGTTACTCCAGGTTAATGCTGTTGTACTACTTTTGAATTTTTTCATGCCAAAGTTTTGTACTAGTTCTGCACAGTTTTGTACCACAAAGAGAAAGTTTTGTACCCGTACCCATTTTGAGTAATTAGCATATCAAAGTGTCACGTGACTCCAGGTTAATGCTGTTGTACCATTTTTGAATTTTTTTCAAATAAATATCTGGTGAGGGTAGTGATAAATAATAATGTATACTTATTTATCAGAGAAAAATTTATTTAAGGTAAAATTAGAGATAACTTATTTTTGAAGATTTTGTCACTAACTATAATAACCTATACGAGAGAGTATGTAGCTTACGATTTTGTCGTACCATTTATTTGAGTTTATTAGTAAGCAGGTAAAATAAAAAATAACTAAAATTTAATGTGCTAAATTTGGCCACTGTGCTTTGGTTAATTTTTAAAATTTAAAGGCTAAGGAGGCAATAAAATATTTTAAAAGCAGTTTCATTTCGAAGACTATAACAATTTTTACTATAAATATATCTGTTATTTTTATTACTGATATCACCACGTCATACTACCTGTTCATGTTATACGCATACATGTTAATCTAATTGGGTAGTAATGAGGAAAGAAGCATTTGAGAGGTTATCTACCAGCATTTTTATTTTGGAAGATGGGGAAACAATTTAGGAAAAACTATCCGCAATAGACCCGACCAGGATTTGCACCCCAAGTGCTCCGCTATCAGCAGGCCAATTTAACACTGTAGTGACACCTTAGACCTCTCAGCCACTGAAGTGGGTATCTGTTATTTAATACTGTGTTTACAGTTTTCAAACATCTATAGGATTTACACAATTTTCCAGAAATAAATGTTTTTGGGAATAATTTTTTATCCTATTGGTAGAGTTTAACTTGAGTAATATCTCCATGGTGTCAGCCTGCAAGCAGGCTATACCAATCGAGAGGCTGCTGTATGTTGGCAAAGATAGTGCCAATATTTTCAAGCTGAGGGTGCCATGTGGTTAGCACAACGAGCCCTCCAGACTTCTATCTCAGTTTTATAGACTGAAGCGCTACTTATTCATTCAATTATCTCATTTGTCCTCACGAGGTTGATTTTGGTTCCGTTTCAGACCCACTGCTTCACAGACAGAATTAGGGGCACTGGGGATCAAACCTGGGACTTCAGGATCTGAAGCCAGTAAATCTGACCACTTTACAACAGAGGCGGTCGGGTATCAAATACTTACTTACTTTATGGCATAGGGAAACACAAAAGTTCATTAACTTTAATGGTTTTAAATATATTTTACTTATCATCGGCTTCATGCCGTGGTCAATATTGCTAAAGTGCTATGACTGAGCACTGAGTGCGTAAATTAATCAGCTCTAGTAACTTGACTAGTTCGATTCCCTGTTAGGTTGAAATTACTTAGTACTAGCGTGATACGAATTCTCCCAAGGCACAAGAGATTTTGAACATACAATAAGTGCGTTACAGAGTGTTAGTAACATTTACTTTCAGCTAAGAGCTTTTTTAGAAAAAAAGTACTTGAAATATCAGAATAATCGCTGCATTGTTATATAGAAATATTTATTTGTATCTTAATTTTGATATTATCTCTACAGTAAATAAAATAGTATCGCTACTCATCCATTGTACTTAAATTAGTATATACAGATAGCCTAAGCGCCAGTAATATGCATACCATTAAAAAAACTTACCCTTTACGACAAGCAGTTAAATAATCAATTATATTTTTGAGTTTCTTTGTGCGCCCTTTATTAATAAACTTGTTAATGACAAGGATATAAAATAATATTTTGTAAATACTTCTCCACCTCAAAATTTATACAATCCATTGGATTTTGTTCGAAAGCAAAAAGGTCACATATTGTTAATTATATAAAAAGTAATCACCGTGGGTACTTATTGTTCGGGATTCGATAAATTTCTTCCGAAACAAGCGCACAAACTGCGAGAATGCAACAGATTCAAATTAAAAGTAATCACATTTAACAAGCTAATAAAATAAAATAAACATTTTTTCACCTTGACTACCAAAAACTTCGTTCATAAGTCCAATGAGAGTCAAATCCTAGACCGTAAAATAAAAACTAGTATATAAAATTATACTGAGAACGTCTCCAAATTACATTTAGACCAAATTTTATTTAAAATAACTATGTTTGATATGAGCAGGAATGTTTATTTTATTTATTATAATAGTGGATTAAAAATTCAATGTACAGTAGTTTTCATATACTTTGAATATTAACACTTATTATTACAACGTGTAGTGCTCAAGAATGAGAAAACCCAAGAAAGAATATAAGATAAGAGTGAAGAATTTTACATTTTTTACTGCCTCAATTAAATAAGGGCTAATGTCATAAAACTTTGTGTATGGAGAAGCATGTGGTTTTTTCTTTGAAAATAATGTATCACTAGAGTAATACTCTCATTGAAGTAAGTAGGGACCAACTATATTTATTCACACAGCAGGAAGACTTTGTGAGTATTTTAGTTACTGAATATATTAAGATGTTTATATTATTATTTAATTACGCAAATTTTCATAATTGGACATTGGCCCTTCTTATCCTAACGTACACGGTATTACTGTTTCTTTGACTCAAGAAGGTCACAGAGATTAGTTTAACCCTCTATTGCCGCCTGCATTCCGATACAGCAGGTTAGCCAACGCTTACAAAATGATACTAGTTTGTAAATGGGTAATGATCATACTAACGGCACCTATTATCAGCTAAGACAACTAGTTGCAGAAGGAAAAGTTGTATTTAAAACCATGTATTTTGATTAGAGTGTCGACTTCGGAGTCGTTAGAGCTCAATATCGTCGTGATTATTGAAGCTAACCCAAATTAAAAAATATAACTAAAAAGAAAAAGAAATTATTCATTAAATAATATGTTATAAACAAACACTTTAGCTTAATTGTACAAAGAAAATAAATAAATCCATTAATAATTTTTGTTTTCCCATTTAAAATGCATTGAAATGGAAACATTTTAATGAAAATATTTCAATAACTATTTTTAGCATGGTTTGAAAATTCCATAAGAATTATGAAAGATGCCCAGATATGTTACTAAAATAAATAAAAAACAACAATGTTGAATTATTAAATATATTTTTTTAATTATTTTTTTGTTTAGAACCGTGCATTTATGGGTAGGCACAGCCTTAATAGGAATTGGTATAGGGAAGATAAATATGTTCATAATAAACACGGGTGGTGGCCTACTTCTATAACTACCGTTGGAACAAACCTTTGAAACGAAGTTAGAGCCTGAGCAAACATATGGACCAAAGGGGACTACAAGTTGAGGCGGTACGGATCTATGGACCCGCCCTAAGCGGCGGTTACTCCTCATATAGGCTCTAATTTTAATAGATTATTATTATTAGCACCGCGTCTTACTACCCGTTCGGGTTGTACGCACTTGGTTGGTAGGATGGACTGGGTGTGACTCCTGGAGATCCGGAGTCCAGCCGATGGAGGTGTAACCCCCCCTTCATATGATTTGATAGGTTCAAATTACAATAAATAAAAGGTAGGTAAGTTACAAGAGAGTTTATTTTATTCTACAAACAACTAGCAGACATACAAGAGCGAGGCACTCTAGGAAAGTCGAGTGACTGGCCGATAAGGGCCGAAGTAAACAATAAATAAAGGGGCAAGACCCCAAGTCGTTAAGAGAAAACAGAATGATTAATACCAACGTAGTCATAATTAAATTGACCCTCGCAGAAGGCGACTAACCTAGCAGGAAAGTTAAATACAAGTAATAGGTATAGGTCTACACGACCTGGCGATGCCGACACTATATTGACATAAGTATGAAGTTTTATAATAGACTGCCATTGTAAGGAGCGACAGAGAAAATGATTTACCTAAACCTAACCTGTTACAATAGATCCCAATCAAATTAGTTCAATCTAATTATTATTATTGTTGTAATGACCAATGTGCTGGGTGCACGGGCTCGCGCCCCCCGAGTTGAGTAACAATTTAAAAAGAATCACAATCGTAACAAATCTTTAACTTTTAGCAAGCAGAACAACTATTTTAAAATACGTTAAACAGAAATAATTAGCGCCCCAAGATGGCGCCATGCTAAAGTTCCAACCCGTCCGTGAGGCGGGCACAACGTTAAGTACAAAGAAAAAGGCTAGCGCATAAACCATAATGGCTGACAGGCAAATCCTGCAGTCTCAGAGAAATATAGCTATTAGTAATCATGATTTATATTTAAAGTTGAAACTTAAATTTTGAACAATTTAACCCAAACATAATTTAGAAAACGTCGAACAACGACCTACGTCTAAATCTAAGACAAGTGTCTCACCTAATCGAGTGCAGAGAAATGAGTCACATCACTACACAGTCCAGCCGTTATATACTGTACAAAGTCAATCACGTGTTCACAAACGGCGGGAATCACACTGGGACGAAGGGAGAGGGGTGTACGTTGCTTCGACAGAATTCTCGATTATTCTCGTGATAATTTCAAATCACGCGCCGGTGGGTGAGTCTTGTTTCACTCGAACACAACCGTCGGCGCATACGGGTTAGCGCATCTTGATGTTCAATTGTCCGAGTCTTGCTCTAATCGGGCCTCGAGCCACGGGCGGTCAGTAAGCCGCGTGATGTTGAGTGGAGTTGAGTGCGCGTGTTTCATGAAGTCGAGATCCAGCCCAGTCAAAGGGGACCAGATCAGGTGAGCCAGATCGTCCATGTTTGCATTATGTCTGTGACAACGTCACAGAGGCACCCGCTGGATTCCAGCAGTGAGAATTGCTGATGTACCAGTGGGTGCCGAAATCCCGGCTGGGATGGATAGTAGAGGGGAGAAACATGTGGGGGGTATAACCTGGAGCTCGGGCGACTAGGCAAAAGATGACTGGAGCTGGGTCGGAGCGATCGGGAACCCAAACGGAGCAGGCAGCCTGGCCGGAAGATGGGAAGATTAGATTAAGTGAATTGTAAACAATTGTGTTTTAAATATTAAATGTGAGCTACTGTTAAGCTAGGTTAAGTTAGTATTAAGTCCATAATAAGTGGTTTCGTTAGTGAGTAGGCGGAGCGAGAACTCCGGTAGGGCGCCTCCCAGGTGGCGGATAGGGGGATGCTCGTCGCCGCCACCGGGAACCATGTCCCTGGGGGCGTGGAGTCTGGAGGCGGGGAGGGGTACCGGGTGATTTAAGTACCCGGGGCGGACCAACTATTAGCAGATAGGAACAATAAGGACATTAGAATAAGTGTTTAATTAATAATTATCTTATATTAAGCAAAAAGGACATATAATTGTAGGCAAGAGTTAAGCTGATAGAGAATAATAAGCTCCAAGTTAAAATATAGGTATTGGAGCATAGAGTTAGGATTAATGTAATTGCATTAATATGTATGTGTTTCAAATGTATGTGTTTCAATAAAGTCTATCCATCACCGTGTACGCACTTACGCTAATGTGTAATGGTAGGGTGATTGTGAGATGAAATGAAGGACCTACAGTTTAACGTGGAATCCGAACCACGGTGGAGGCCTGGCATTCCCCATATTCTCAAGATGTCTTGTCAGAGGTGAAGGAAGGGTTTGGCAATCAGATAAATCTGTGTCAGAACCGAGGATTGAACCCCGGACCTCCAGCACAGAAGTCTGACACCTTACCCCTAGACCACCAGGTCACCAATTTTAATAGAAAGGGCCTTCCTTATCCGACAGTCAGAAAAGCTATTATTTTTACTTTCACGTAGTTATACGACTAGTAACCTGCCTCGGTGGCGTAGTTGCATAACGCACTAGCCGTGTTAAGCTAGACTGCCGAGGACGGGTAGATCGAGGTTCGAAACTCGGTCGGGTGAAATGGGGGGGGGGGGGGGGGGTTTCCTAAATGTTTTTCAACTATCCCTCCAAGCAAATGCTGTTTTACTTCCTCTAAATCTAACCTTCCCAACTCCTAATCTATTAATATAATTAGTACTTAAGCGTACAACCCGAAAGGGTAGTAAGACCCGGTGCTAAATAAAAAAATATATACGTCTAGTACTGTGATCTTAAGCCGTCGCCTTTGCTAGATATTATCAATATACCCATAAAATAACACTAATTATAAAGGTGTTATCGACCTCGGTTGTCTTGGGGTAAAGTTATAGCCTCAGAACTAGATTTTCGTGGGTTCTAACCCAGCCGGTGTTGACGTATTTTTCCTTAGCGATAAAAACCCATAGCACAACTTCCTTCAGAGGAGAAGTAAAGCCGTCGGTCCCATCTCGATTGTGTTATGTTAAATAGCCCTAGGAGTTGTGTGAAAATACCTTTCCTGGCAAAATTGGTAGGCCCTTTCACTCTCGCTCATAGGAATTCTCGTGATTTTATATAATCAGTCGATTTAGAAAGTGCACTTTAAATAGCTCAAATAAATGAAAAATTATATAAGGTGATGGAGAACCACCATATTATGGAAGTTATGTGCACTGGGGGGACCAACGGGGCCATGGGAGAAGAGGGGGTGTTTCAAATCTATGAGGGAAAAACATTATTTTTAGGCAATTACATTTCGAAACTATTATACCAAGCAAAAATTAATTTTCATAAAATACATAATTATTTGTAGTAAGGAACAATATGTATTCTATTAGATAAGGAAAGATGTCAAATTAAAAGATATGAAAAAGATAGAAATTAAATTACTAAAACAAATTATACTGACAATACCAATTAAGTGTATTATTTATGAAGAGTCAATGGACTGAGTGGCAGAGTTGTTTACAACAGAAAATCAATTACAATCAACAACTGTGAGTGAAAGCAAATTATGTCATGAGAAGAAGTTTTTAATTAGGTTAAGAGTAATAAATTAAACCGTTAAAAACACATTAAAAATGTGAGTCGAATAAGTACATGTACATAAAACAATAAAACATATTAAAATACATGTGTTATAGACAATTAGTTAAAAATAAAACAGGGTGTATAATATTGATAAACAAGATAAAATTATGGTTAGAAATAGAGTCAAGGCTTTACATAAAAGTATTTAGTTGGTTTTTATAAAAAAAATTAAAAAATTATTCTATTCAGGATTTTATGTGATTACATTTAAACAACCCATAAACATATTAAGACAAGTGTAGATGAAATATGGGGTAGTATAGATAAAACTTATAATATAGTGTAGTAAGAAAAAGTCAAATGACACAGATTGGAGTTTTGTGAAAACAAAGAAAAAGTTTATATATAATTTGAAATCTATTCTTATCTGGGAGAATTTTAAATGCATGAAACTTGTTTACAGTACATCCAAGGGCACCTCCATGAACACCGCTGAGAACATTTTTATAAAGACTGCATTACTTAACAATAGAAAAGTTTCAAATGAGCAGACCAACTTCGAGAACCAGACTCTGATTGACACTCTCAGTAAACTTCCACAACACACAAGATTAAAATCTATTCCTGCTTGCTCCAGCCCCTCCTTCCATCGTGGTTAACGACCTGTTCGGGCCAGTGTAAAGAAGAGCTTTGAACCTTTCTCTATCCTTTTATATTATCTACTCTTTTCTCTTCCTTCCCTTTTTATTCATTTATCATTAACCTAGTTTATCATGGTTCAATTTTATATCTATCTATCTTCAGATTTCTACATTATACTTAGTTCAAGTTTCTACCCCTTTTTGCTTTCACCTTTCATAATCCATGACTTTCTAGAAATGACTTCCGTGTTTACATTTACACATCGTTGTTTTAATTAATTCAGTTCTACTCGATTCTTCGTGCAAAGAACTCATATCAGGATTCTTCTATGGTAATTATCATATTTCATTTATGCTAATATAGACCTCATACTCACACTGTTATCAAAATTCAATTTCACATTTATTTATATTGGCCTAAATTGAGTATTTGCACCACAACTTGCGTTAACTCTTTTTTCTTGTTTAGACCTGAGGATGGTGCCATCGAGCGCCGAAACATGTCGGAATTGTGATTAAACAACCCCCATTCTCAAGGAACAAGGGAATTAAAATTCTCCCAGATAAGAATAGATTTCAAATTATATATAAACTTTTTCTTTGTTTTCACAAAACTCCAATCTGTGTCATTTGACTTTTTCTTACTACACTATATTATAAGTTTTATCTATACTACCCCATATTTCATCTACACTTGTCTTAATATGTTTATGGGTTGTTTAAATGTAATCACATAAAATCCTGAATAGAATAATTTTTTAATTTTTTTTATAAAAACCAACTAAATACTTTTATGTAAAGCCTTGACTCTATTTCTAACCATAATTTTATCTTGTTTATCAATATTATACACCCTGTTTTATTTTTAACTAATTGTCTATAACACATGTATTTTAATATGTTTTATTGTTTTATGCACATGTACTTTTTCGACTCACATTTTTAATGTGTTTTTAACGGTTTAATTTATTACTCTTAACCTAATTAAAAACTTCTTCTCATGACATAATTTGCTTTCACTCACAGTTGTTGATTGTAATTGATTTTCTGTTGTAAACAACTCTGCCACTCAGTCCATTGACTCTTAATAAATAATACACTTAATTGGTATTGTCAGTATAATTTGTTTAAGTAATTTAATTTCTATCTTTTTCATATCTTTTAATTTGACATCTTTCCTTATCTAATAGAAAAAATTAATTTAATTAAATTCTACAAAAAATATGTAATAACATTTAATTTATGGTTCTTAGTTTTTTGATTATGTTTAACATTCTAACACTCATAATTTTTTAATAAATAATCGTTCAGATTTTTTTGTTGGTACAGATTTCCTTTTTTATTAGACTTGTTCCTACCGATAACAGAATTACAGCAGAGTATGGATATCTCACCTAAATTAATTTTTTGCATTTCAAATTTTTGTACAAAATGTGATAAAAATTCTTTACTTCGTTATTATTACTAGACTTCCTGGAACCCTGCGAACCACTTGAAATCTTGCCTTAAACCATGCGGCTACCAAAGCGGGTAGTTATACAGTAAAATGTTATCAATGTTGGCCGAAAAAAAAAAAAAAAAAAGTGTTTGTTCTATGTAGCCTTTCTAGGAAAATAGGACTGTTCACCTCTTTTGACAAATTATTGGATAGAACTACTTTTATTTTGAGAAACAGTCTTTACAATGACAAATGGATGCATTTACAGAGTAATACGTTTTAAGTTACGAGCTGTCAAAAACTATTTCCTGTTACTTTTACAATCGTTAATTTTTATAGTTATTTTGATATACATATTTTGTAACCTTTAAAAAGAAAAAGAAACGTGAAGCGTTTGTCAGTTAAGCCAACCATTATTTATGAATTCGATAAATTGTTAGTAAGGCAAACAATAAATCACTCCAATATTAACTGTAGGAAAATTAACTTTATTGCACAAGAAGAACGACATATTTATTTTACACAAAGACACAAAAAGTGTGTGTATTTACCTAAATACTGCACAAACTAAGCTCCACTAAAGAAAATAACAGTGGTTAAGAACAGAACTTTTGTGTTCTGTTTTAACATGATTTATCGTTATTGAAGTAGAGTGAATCAATAATAATTATACATGAACGGGAACTTTCGAAACACAAGGTTATACCATCACCCAACTTACAATTTTACCTTCTTTTTTTAAAAATATAAGTGAATCGCAGAGGAATGGGTATGAATTGCGTCTACCTAAGTTTTCTATAATGCTGTCTTAAATTTAAGATAGAAACTATCATCGTCTTATGGGAACGAGTTACCTATAGTTTACATTATTACAATTTATTTGTTGGTTTCAACGATGTGAGCACACACAAATAACGATTTTAAAAATAATATGGCTTTTGAAAATGATAAAACTATGGCGAAGTCACTTTAATTCCAGCGATACTATGACTATGGGGCAATCTTTATATTAGGAAATATTTTTTTTATGATTTTAGACGCCCCCGCCTCCCTCCACGTAAGGGATAGTAAGATTTTACATCCCCCCCCCCTATCTTAAGTACAATTTTACGATATTTTGGTAGATTATATCGCGACGTTGAGCTGTTCCCAGAACGGCTCGCTTGATTCAGGCCGACGATTTTTTTGTCGGGAAAGTGAAATACGGACGGGGGTACATTTCTACATTAGACAGGGGTTTTATATATTTTATTCGAACAAATAATAATTATTATTATTATTAAAATGAAAAGTCAATTGTTATGTGTAGTGAAATTAACTATCTTTGTGCAAAATATGAAGTTTATATTTCAATTATTTCTATTAAACAGTGAAAATTATTGACTAAAGAGAGTTTAATTAATTAATTAAAACTAAACATTTTAGCATTTTCTTACATTTTTCCCCCCTTCTCCCTCCTATCCCTCAAAAGTCCTCGCGTAATTTAAGAACGGACTCTAACCATGCGGAGGCACACACTCTA
>JBCFYV010011172.1:136665540-136771031 GCA_039000515.1 Timema cristinae
TTTCCAACTGCTGGATGGACACGGGGGTAGATAAGGAACTATACTGCTGTCACTTTATAACAAGGAACTCGCTTTGCTCGTCGTGGGCTGCGCCCCCAAACCCCCAGTGAGTGTAAACTAATGTAATTCCAGCGTTTATTTTTACAATTTTATGATTCTAGCTGTCCCATAAGGGTGTCAGAAAATTTTAAAAATGTGTGGAAATTGTGCAAAATTTACCTAAAATCAAAAAAATCTAGCTCTGATGTAATCGGTTATTTGATAGGTCTTAACGTTTGATCACAAGAGACCTCCAAAGAAAGGTCCACACCGACTTTAAAGTTGCTCCGCCATTTTGATTTTTTTTTCGGGAGTTTTATTTTTTTAATTTTTTTTTATTTTCCCGTCAGTTACACGCTAGAAGCTATAAGTTTGCCAGATTTCAAGTTTCTAGCTCATCTGGAAGTGGGTAAACATTAATGTCAGTGAGTGAGTGAGTCAGCCATGTGACTTTATAGTATAGTGATTTTACGTTGAGAATATTCTAACTCTTAGGATAACGCTCTACTTTCGACCTGACCGCCGCGACCAGTACACCAGCTCGCAATGCCTTGTTATATGAGGGTGGGCATACTACGCGACTACACCCTAGCGACAGCGACTTGATCGCAAACGTGATGACTTTGAGTCTCTCGAATAAATGACTTCCACGTATAGTGCTACCAACACAATGGTAAAAAATTTACTGCGGTTGAATTTATTACGTGTTTTGTGGAATTTCAGAGATGCTAATTTAGATCAATACTACAATTATTGCAAAGGATGCGTAAATTAATTGATTTAAACTCGATAATTTTGGTAACATTTCAAAGGTTGTCAGTGAGGTCAAGTGGTTGGGTCAGCAAACTACATTTCTTAGGCTTCCCTAGTTCGATCCCGGTTAGTGTTAAGTATGACTAGGGTGTTTATGCTTTTAAAAACATATTTTTGGCGCGCTGGCGTTTTGGTCAAGGCTTTATAGTATGGCCATGCCCTAATCTATACTTATAAAATAACATGTCCTGATTGATTGACTGACTGACTGATTCATCATCGCCGAGCGCAAACTATCAAGGCTACAAGCATGAAATTCGGACTGTATATTCATTTTGTTATGTAGGCACCCACTAAGAAAGGATTTTAGAAAATTCCACCCCAAAGGGGTCAAAATAGGGGATGATAATATGTATGAAAGTCCGTCATTTTGAAAGTTACATAAACAAAATTTTGTATTTCGGTTATTGACGTAAAACAAATAAATACGTGTTTCAGGAATTTTGGAAATTTTATTTAATAAGGGATGAAAAAGGGGGTGAAAGTTTGTATCGGACTGACTGACTGATTCATCATCGCCGAGCGCAAACTATCAAGGCTACAAGCATGAAATTCGGACTGTATATTCATTTTGTTATGTAGGCACCCACTAAGAAAGGATTTTAGAAAATTCCACCCCAAAGGGGTCAACATAGGGGATGATAATATCTATGATAATATGTATGAAAGTCCGTCATTTTGAAAGTTACATAAACAAAATTTTGTATTTCGGTTATTGACGTAAAACAAATAAATACGTCTTTCAGGAATTTTGGAAATGTTATTTAATAGGGGATGAAAAAGGGGGTGAAAGTTTCTATCGGACTTGCATTATTTTTGATCTGAGGTCAAGTTATGGTCATCAACGTAACGTAATATTTTAAAGTAATCTGTAAATACATATGTATTTTCGTATTTGTATATAATCAACTTCCACGCGAGCAAAGCCGCGGGCAACAGCTATCTAGTGTTAAATAATTCCTTAAACGCAGGGGTCGTTATGGTCGGGTGAATGAAAGCGCGTGTTAAAATAACGTTTATAATAAAAAATGTGTTTGGACAAAAATAAATTAAATATTCTCTCGTAAGATACATTTGATTTAATTTTCTACACATAGTGGTCTCAGTTCTAAAATATCTGTCATGGGAGTTGGGGTAAGGGAGGGAGTATTGCGGAAACAGACTAAGGCTTCTTTTTATTTAAAAAGTACTTTTTAGATTTAATTCCTCTATTCTCATGTACAATTTTCAAGAAATGTAAGTACTTCTATGTTTAGCTATTTAAACTAAAGGTTTCTTTTGAAGTAATTTGATTTGATTTTATCCCAAAATGTTTTTTGCTTTAAAAAATAAAAGTATAAAACTTCTTATCTTAATTTTCACTCCCTTCTCACCCTAAGTGGACCCCCTACAAGAGCTCTTGAGACGCATTAAAGATGTCTATAAATTCCACGTTACTTAAGGGATTTGTTATTTCAGATTATATAATTCAAAACAAAATGGAAGCAAAAGGTATCAACATGTTCCGATAGAATTGAGAACTTTATATTTTTTAGTTTTATAACTTAAAAATATATTAAAAAGGTGTGAGCTAGTTAAATTTCAGCATCGTTTCATTTAAAATGTTTCAGCTCTGAGATCAAACAAGTATTCATTTTCTAACAAGGTCTCAACAGAAAATTCTAAGATGATTGAGAATTTTGAAATGTTGTTTTGAAGCTTCAGAATTGTAATTATCTAAGAAATACCGCAGTGTGAGGATATTTCTCTTTAAGTAGATGATACCTTAAACGGCACAAATTAAGATATTGATGCTAAAAGAAAGTGCACCCACATTATCGAGGAGAGAGGATGTGAGTTATTTATTATTAGCACCGCGTCTTACTACCCGTTCGGGTTATACGCACTTACGCTAATGTGTTATGGTAGGGTGATTGTGAGATGAAATGGAGGACCTACAGTTTAACGTGGGATCCGAACCACGGTGGAGGCCTGGCATTCCCAACATTCACAAGTTGTGATTAATACACGTTTTGTCAGAGGTGAAGGAAGAGTTTTAAAATCAGATAAATCTATGCTGGGACCGAGGTTTGAACCCCGGACCCCATCACAGAAGTTTGACTCCTTACCCCTAGACCGCCAGGTCAACGAGGATGTGAGGGAAAACCACAATATTTGGTGGGTTTATGAGAACGATGAAGGAGGTAGGGGTACTAACTGAACCTAGATTAGTGATAGCAACTTTATTGACACTAGAAAGCAATTCATTTTTATTTGTTCTCTAGTAAAAGTATCTTTAGAGTTAACTTTTTTTTAATGCCTGCTTGATAGTGATGATGTCATTTGTGACTGCGCGTAAGCCGTCAGCCATTATAATGGCTGTGGGTCTGGTTGGTGTACATATTGTTTGTGACCAAGTGTATTTTGGGTTTTGATCTTAAACCGCTCGGCTACACTAATTTCTTATAAAAAAGATATATAACAAACAAAGATTGGATTAGAATGCCGTTTGGATGTAACGAAAAAGCTAGTATCTACGTATATGTTAAAACCATTTGTCAGGTAAATTCATTAAATTAAAAAATATACTAGCTTATTTCCAAAATTTTAGATTTCACGCTTTTACTAAAACGATTCATGCTACATTTTATCGAAACTATTTCGCCACATTTTTTCCAGATAGAAATAAGCCGAACGCCCTAAAATCTCCTAACATTATATTGCACACATAAAATTAAAATGTTTATTTCCGTGATTGAGATCTTTGAGGCTCTTGCGCTTCAATCCAAGAGCCGTGAGGGACTTGGGTTTAAACCACGGAGGAGACACCATATTATATTTTTCAAGGGCCGTGAAAACAGTCAGTTATACTTGTTACTCGGAGCTAACTACAAGTGTGGTTACAGGTGCGAATTACTCACGCTTGTGAAATAAGAGCTTGCAAAAAGATATATACTAAATTACACATCAAAGTATTCCTTTGTTCAGTCCTTAACGCTTAAAGAGTTGTATTAAAGATAGCTTTAAAATCAACATAACCTGATTTAGATACAGTCCAATATTTATAGGAAGGACCTCTTATAAAATTTAGACTTTTCTTTTGTGACTTAACCCGCCTCGATGACGTAGTTGGCTAACGCGCTTGTCGGTTTGAGCTCGACTGCTGAGGACGGGGAGATCGAGGTTCGAATCTCGGTCGGGTGAACTGGGGGTGGTTTTTCCTAAATGGTTTTCCACTCTCCCTCCACGCAAATGCGGGTTCACTTCCTCTAATTCAACCTTCCCAATTCCTAATCCATTAGCGTAATTAGTACTTAAAGCGTATAACCCGAACGGGTAGTAAGACGCGGTGCTAAATATTATTATTATATTATTTTGTGACTTAAATTGATAAAATTAAAGTGACAACTGCAGGTCACATGATCTTACGTATAGATAGATTTATTAAGTTTTCTAGTTGTCAGATCCTTCCAATGAAAATTGGATTGGAGGGGCGAAAGCCTAATGTTCGTGGCGTCGTGCTTGTAGAAACTTTGAGGAAAGTCGTTTGACGTGGCTCTGTGTGTGTGTGTGTGTGTGTGCACTTCTAACGCATACCGCAGCTTGCTAAGTAAACTTAGGGCTAATTCACAACCCCCATCGGTGTTGACATTGTGTGTAAGCAAGCAGCCTTTAGTTTGTACTCTCTGGCGTGACCGCACACTACACCGCAAGGGGTATACAAGCGGGTTGGGGATAATTTCTAACTTTTGTTTAATCTATTTTAACTATGCATAGTCCAGTTCTCATAAGAAGAAACTTATCTGAAAGCTAGAAAAACTACTTGATTTACTTTCACGTACCCGCCTCGGTGGCGTAGTTGGCTAACGCGCTTGTCGTGTTGAGCTCGACTGCTGAGGACGGGGAGATCGAGGTTCGAATCTCGGTCGTGTGAACTGGGGGGTTTCGTAAATGGTTTTCCACTCTCCCTCCACGCAAATGCGGGTTCACTTCCTCTAATTCAACCTTCCCAATTCCTAATCCATTAGCGTAATTAGTACTTAAAGCGTATAACCCGAACGGGTAGTAAGACGCGGTGCTAAATATGATTACTTTCACGTATTCACATAATCTGCATTTGTCACTTATAATACATTTTTACTTTCTCTCGACCCCTCGAAGAGAGAGAAGTATTGTGATCTTTAACAAAATCGAACTCGGGATTTTGATAAATGTCGACTAAAACCCAAAAACTGTTTTTTTTTTGCGATGCCGTCTGTCTGTATCTATGACTATAGCCTAAACCAATTTACCAATAGGGCTAAAACATAATATTTAGGCTTTTCATAAGGTCCTCGCGAGGGATTTTTGGAATTAGATACCTAGCCATAAAATTAAGGGTAGTAAACTGAAGGGAAAAATGAGTTAAATCAATTTTCTCAAAATACGCTCTAACAATTTTACATTAAATTTTGTATATAGACACGTTTTAACATTACAAACAAAATGACAATTTTAATTTATTCATGAAAAGAATTTAAGGGCACTTAACATAAGCAACAATTTCCAATTTCGATCAGATTATAGGCCTACCCACAACTATTTGAAATACTAAATAATTTATCACTTTAACGGTGTAGCATTGTTAAAATTTAAAATATTTTATTCTGGAATATATTTATAAAACCAATACTGTTATTATCTATAAGAAAGTATATAATATATATAATAATTATAATTATTACAGTACTACAGTATATATATGGAGTACTTGAAATATGGAATTGATTGTTGTGCTCTTTGGTGGACAAAGATGATCCTGTTTGTAGCAATGTACATTATTACATTTATACGCTTTGGTGAAGTGTTGCTGCAACAGTGTATATTATTTAGTTCACAAAATTTACGAGTTTTTAGTAAATGTCTCTTATTTTAAATTAAAGAGAGAGAAAGTCTTGCTGTTCATCGTACCATTTATTTAAATATAAATTGAGAGGTTACTAGAATGAATTCCAGAAATACTGATTCATTTTTCAGACTAATGTTTTAAAATTCATCTTGCATAATAAAATATCACGTTTAATTAATTTTATATTAAAATTGATTTCTCTCCAGAAACTTCTAACCCCTTTTTTAAGCTATTTAGTTCGAATTGATTAAAATATATGGTATACTTAATGTAAGCGAATTTTCACATACCCTAGCTATTTTAATTATTTAGGATTTTTTTAAATATTTAAACTCGAATAAAATGATTTTCCTTAAACTCTTCCTTCTCTTACAGTATCTTTAAATTAGTTCAACCTCAAAAGTCCACATAATTCGCCAATAAGTTGTTTATAAAAAAATCTATATTGGTAAATTAATACTGAAATAATTAACTCTCATTGTCCCTGTAGTTAAATCATATACGTTTTTTTTTTTCAATAAAGTTCCAGATACATGCTTTTTTAAACATCCGTTTCTAAAAAAGTTATTTTCAAACAGTGAAACTAGTAGGCCATATTTTGTGTGTTTCATCTAGAGATGTGAAATGATAAAACATCCCTTAATTTTTTCCGGAAAACTATTTTTTCTGTAAACAATTTCAACAGACCAAATTCCATTATAACTATTATTATATTATATTATTATGTATAGTAATAGTTGTGGTAGTATAGTAGTAGTAGTAGTAGTAGTAGTAGTAGTAGTAGTAGTAGTAGTAAGAAACGAATGAATGCGAGTCTTTGTAGACCCGTTATGTTCATTCGTCAATATTTTCATAATCAATAAGTTAATTAAAATAATAACGAGCTAGTAATATCGTGTTCAGCTAGACTGCCGAGGACGAGGAGCTCGAGGTTCGAATCTCGGCTGGGTGAACTTGGGGTGGGAGGAAGGTGGGGAGAGGCCGCTTCCTAAATGGGTTTCCACTCTCCTCCCACGCAAATGCTGGTTCACTTCCTCTGTATTCAACCTTCCCAATTCCTAACCCATTAGCATAATTAGTACTTAAGCGTGTAACCAGGACGGGTAATAATACGCGGTGCTAAAATAAAACTATGATCAATTAAAAAGTTGCACGCTTTTTTTTTTTTGCATTCCGTCTTACTACCCGTTCTGATTATACGCTAATGTTTTTAGGGATGAGGAAGGTTATATTTATAAGAAGTGTATCCGCTTTTGCTTGGAGGAAGAATGTTAAACCATTTTGGAAAAACCTCAGTACACCCGACTGAGATTCGAACCTCGATCTCTCCGTCATCGGCAGTCTAGTCTACTACGAGAATAGCGCCTTAGACAGTGAGGCTACCAAAGTTGGTTCAGATCCTTTATTATTAATTGTCACAATGATTATATTTGTACCATGTCTTACTACCCGTCCGGGATACCCGCGTTTGATTACAATAATGAGGGGATAGGAATGTGGAAGGTTTAATTTTTAGAGGAAACGTACCCGCATTTGCCTGGAGACTATTTAAGAAAAACTGCCCGAGGGGGAATATTGTCCCCAAACCAGAGTATATGAGCTTGACGTTTAGTCCGCGTGGCCACCTTTGCTTTTGATCATTTATTAACATTTGGATTTATAATTAACTCTTGGATTGGTTTTATTAGATGTATGTTGCGCCAATCAGCGAGGGGTCAGCTCCCAGTAGTATCTTTAAGTTTATTGTTTCGATCAAGTCTTTAATTTTCTAGAAGGTACGTCCAACTTCCAAAAACTCACCATACCACGACGTTATTATTCTGTCACCAGGAAAGTTTTAAGTTCGACAATAGTTTTCTCTTGGTTTGTGTGTCGCTTTCTCTTTCTCGGATCTTAAGATCAACTTTCCCGAAATTGCAGGGAGGAACTCACTAAAACAACATTCGTTCGGAAACTTCGTGAGAACAATTCTCTTTTGGGAGAAGATTGGAAGAGATTTTATGAAGAGCTCAGCAAATATTGCACAGAAATAGAAATGCTTTAGTTAAACTTTTTTTTTGTTGTAAACTTTCTACTATAAATTGTCTTAAATATGGGGGTCTACCTGAAATATCTGTGATATAGCGTTGACACAGTAAGTAACCGATCCAGGGTTTGTTATTGGTATTCATTCAATTGTAATTTTTCATAAAAAAATTATGGCGGGAATATAGGTAACGCGAATTGAGGGTAATAATAGTGCATTTTATTTTACACTAAAACATTTTTTTTTGGGTCAAAATAAATCGAGTCTAACTCCAATAGAAGAAACATAGAGTTTAATTTTCTTCACATGATGACCTCAGCAGTTCTTGAATATTGGTCAAAGGTGTCCTGGAATTTGACAACTTTTTCTTTGCATTTATAAAGTTTATCATCTAATGCCGCTAAGCTCATGACAAATATTCAAGAACTGTTGATACCACCATGTTAAGACAGTTAAATTATATGTTTTTACTGCAGCAACATTGTATTTATTTTGGCAAAAAAAAGTTTAGCTATACAAACTTCAAAAACACTGTGTAGCCTTAACCTTGGTGGTTTCAATGTTGGAGGCTAATATTGTAGTGTTCTCTTTTTTATTTTCACTCCTTAACGTGAACGTAACAGTTAACATTATTATTATTATTATTATTAAGCACCGCGTCTTACTACCCGTTCGGGTTATACGCACTTACGCTAATGTGCAATGGTAGGGTGATTGTGAGATGAAATGAAGGACCTACAGTTTAACGTGGAATCCGAACTACGGGGAGGCCTGGCATTCCCTACATTCACAAGATGTCTTGTCAGAGGTGAAGAAGGGTTTGGAATCAGATAAATCTTTGCGGGACCGAGGATTGAACCCCGGCCGCCAGCACAGAAGTCTGACACCTTACCCCTATACCACCAGGTCACCTAACAGTTAACATTACTCGCGATGTTTTGAATCTGGAATTATGTTTAAAAAACTCAACCAATATTTTTAAAATGCGTCAAATTTTTTCAAGCTGAACGTAGGGTTAAGTGAGAAACATATTTCTCCAACCGATAAATTATAATTTCTTTTCAACTCTTTGTCTTTAAATATATAACTCTTTGCTGGCTGGATGTATTATTTTACGTTTATGTTCAATTATTTTCTGTGATCAACATGTATGAGAGGCATTACAAAAATTAATAAACTTGTTAAGTAAGGTTTACTAATTTTTAACCCATAATAAAATACTAAAATGTATTATATCCTAACAAGCAGAGAGTTAAATCAACAATTAATATGATGTTAAAATTCTTTTTTAATTGTCTTGTGTGAATAATAGTAAAATACTTGCATGCCAGTGCCAGTTGGTGTCGTATATAAATTAAAAAGTTTTTTTTTTCTTTGAAGAAAAAAAAACCTATCCGTTCCAACAAACACTCATACAACGGTATTGATTTTAACTAATATATCTCTAAAACACTTTTCAAATCTGTACGTACCAGATACGGTAAGGGTGCATACATTAAAACCGACTAATTATATCAGGTCACATCACTCTGGTTCCCGGCTGTCAATTCATCGCTGTGAAGGTAAAACCACAATTTTATTGACGATTAATTTTCAGGCTATGCTGGAAATATAATCTAAGACCTTTAAGTTGGGGATGTAGTGGACGCGAGAAAAGGTCTGGTTTTTTTTTCTTCAGTTTTTATAGCAAAACATTTTTTGGCTAAAATTAATAAAATATTGTTCTAATAGAAACATAAGAGTTTAATTTTCTTCACATGGATATCTGTCAAGTGCATAGTGGCATTAGATAACAAACTTTTTAATAGAAGAGAAAAAGTCGTCATTAAATTCCAGGACAACCCTCGACAGGTATTAAAGAACTGTTGATATCAGTTATGTAAAGAAAATTAAACTGTAAATGTTTCTACTGAATAATTATTTGATTTCCTTTGACCAAAGTAAAAGTCTTAATACCAAAAATGCAAAAAAATACTGTCCTTAACCCGCATTACCTAAGCGCCCACCTTAAACACGTGACATGTCATATACATTTTCAAGGGTAACAATATGCTATTTTTAGCTTACAAATTAAAATAGCAGGTGCGCGGTTAGATCTAAAAAACGGATAAACCCGTGTTTCCCACTTTACGGGCGGACGTTTTTGCTAGTATATGAAACATACTGCAGAATCGTGGCTTCCCTCCCCCACTTCCTCTTTTCAATTAATATATATATATAATGAAGCTTGGCTCTTTCCTCCCTAACTATAACGGCTTTATACCGAGTAGTTCATCTTACTATATATATACTGCTAGTTTACTTCCTCTTCCGCTCACACAAACACACAACTTGCTTTCATACCATTCTTTCAGGGTTGCCACAAAACTTTTATCATAATATTCCCTGACTTTTTTAGGTTTTACAGACAACATTAAAAAAGGTGACCTGGCGGTCTAGGGGTAAGGTGTCGGACTCCTGTGTGGGGTCCGGGGTTCAATCCTCGGTCCCGGCACAGATTTATCTGATTTCCAAACCCTTCCTTCACCTCTGACAAGACATCTTGTGAATGTGGGAATGCCAGGCCTCCACCGTGGTTCGGATTCCACGTTAAACTGTAGGTCCTTCATTTCATCTCACAATCACCCTACCATTACACATTAGCGTAAGTGCGTATAACCCGAATGGGTAGTAAGACGCGATGCTAATAATAATAATAATAATAATAATAATATATTATATAATATAATAATAATAAATATTTATTATTATTATTATTTAACATTAAAAAAACTACTTAATCACATTTTTTCCTTGGTGAGTGATAATTTTCCCGTTTATTATATTGATAGGATTGTTTCCGGTTTCTAACATCAACATTCTTATAAGTTATGTTTCCAATATTTAATACTTTTGGTATTATTGGTGGCCCTGTTAAAAGTGTTATAAAACAAACCCTGGACAACAATCTCATGTTGCCAGAATGTTATATCCAGACAATGCATTTTCTTAACAGCGAGAAACTGTTTTTATCTATTTGTGGTATTTAACGTGCACGTTCTCAACCGAATGATTATATTATTACGTGAGAATTTTCTTTGAGCGACAGCGAAAGGTTCTACCAATGTTTATGGAAAAGGTATTTATTATTTTCACATATCTTCTAGGGTTATTTTACATGCCTCAATTGACATGGGACCGACGTCTATTCTTCCCCTCTAAAGGAAGTTGCTAAGTCTTAACCCACGAACATCGGCTCCTGAGACGATTCAGATAGACCGAGAAACAATATATCTCACATTCTTTTAATGTTTAGGTGCATAATTAGTTAAGTATTTTAAATTACCTGACTTTTTTCCTTATTTTTTATTAAATTACCCGACATTTTCCCTGTTTTCCCTTGCATCAAAGAATTCCCTGACTTTTCTCAGTTTTACCTGTCTAGCCACCAAGTCTTTGTTCCTTTACATTGAGTCGATATTATTATTATTATTATTATTATTATTATTATTATCATCATCGAGTATTACTACGCGTTAGAGTTACATGCACTTACGCTTATGTGTAATGGTAGGGTGATCGTGAGATGAAATGAATGATCTACAGTTTAACGTGGGATTCGAACCACGGTAGAGGCCTGACATTCCACACATTCACAAATTGTGGTTAATACACGTCTTGTTAGAGGCGAAGGAAAGGTTTGGCAATCAGATAGATATGTGCCGGGACTGAGGATTGAACCCCGGACCCCTAACACAGAAGTCTGACACCATACTCCTAGACCGCCAGGTCTCCCTTGAGTC
Source organism: Timema cristinae (assembly GCA_039000515.1). NCBI lineage: Eukaryota > Metazoa > Arthropoda > Insecta > Phasmatodea > Timematidae > Timema > Timema cristinae. The sequence goes on from JBCFYV010011172.1 coordinate 136,677,068, forward strand.
GATATTAAAAACCTTTTCTTATGTGATAAAGTCGCATGTTTCCATGACGAACATTTCTCTACATTCTTCAACATGTTTATGCCCGCTATTTTTTTTTAATGAATAACTCAATTCTCTTGTTAGTAGGCCTATACCATTTATTTAATAAAATAAACTGTTAAAAACCCACTAACTTTTACAATTATTATTTGAATTGTTTTAGAATTTAAGCTTTCCATTTCGTTGACTGGAAATTCGAAGAAAAAAAAGCTAAATAATTTAGCACTGTAATCATCTTGACTTGCCGCTTCTTGACTGATATGTGAAATATTAAATTTAATCAATCGGTTAATTTTTGGCAGGAAAGGTGAGGGGACAGTTGAATACATAAACTCCTGTTAAAAATACCCCTATATTCCCTAAATCAAATACATTCTTAATCTTTTTAAAGTTAGTTATACTTTCTTACTTTTTTTTTTGTCACCGCGTTTCACTATCCGTTCGGGTTGTACGTATGCGAAAATCTTATGTATTAGGGATGAAGAAATGTGAATTTAGAGGAATTGTACCCGCATTTTCATGCAGATAGGGTCGATACCACATTTAGGAAAATACACTCTAACTTAGCCGACAGGGATTCGAACCCCAATCTTCCCGTCATCAGCAGGCCAGTCTTAGAAAGCGATTGATGCCTTAGATCATTCGGCCACTGAAGCGGGTTTTATCGGTATTGATGATATATATAAAAAGGGACGCTTTTAGGTACACATGATTTTACGTGTAGCCCTAAATATAAGGACTGCATTTGCCAGCGACTACAGAATATGAATGAAACAAAAGTTGAGTTAAATCTCAACATTCAAAATTGAAATCTCCTACTAAAAGCCACACTTGGTATATGCATACTACAAACTATATTTAGTAGCATATGTGTAGACACTATCATGCTTTACATTTACTCGGTAAGCATGAGTTCGAAACCTGATCGAGGGTGTAAATATATATATATATATATATTAATAAATATATATAATTATACTACAACTTAATTTCCTTTCACTCTAGTGCGAACTCAAATTTCATACTCATTTTGTCCCACCAGATTTGGTAGTTTATGTCCTATAAAAGTTTGCGCTAATACCAAAATAAGCTCTCAAAAACTTTTTCTGTCGGTTAAAAAATATGTTCAATAAATCGGGGGGGGGGGGGGGGAGTAGATCATAAACGCGTTGCCTGTGTCGCACCGTTCCCGTCAGTAGCGTCGGGACGCATACGTAACGACGGTTGCTGCCAGATGCGTCCTGAGGTGCTGTGACACCTGTCATAACCCTCTCATGTCACTGCGATGGGTCGATACGGGAACAATTTATTATCCTAACGTCGATTTTTCTCCCTCTCGTCTTTTTTTTTCTCCAACATGGATACTCTGTTGCTGGCAGATGGGTGCGGGAGTTGGAAAACTAGACGTATTATTTAGGGGTTGAGGACTTGTTAAGTTAGAGTTTTGACTATCTCTCGCTTGAATTTTTATGTTAAGGAATAATAATATGATGTGGAGGGTGAATTTTGAATATTCATATCATCGAGGAAAAAAAAAATTAGGATTATTAAAATATATTTTTAGTGTAGAGCATTGGAATCGAACCATGCGCGTGTCTTAGGAGTAGATTCAAATTCAAAAATTTCCCTTGAATTGTGTTACTGTATTTTGTTTGTTAGTGGAGGTGCGTGTGCAAAGGGAGATAAATTATTAAAATTAAAACCATATTTAATACGAGAAAAAACACTTCGGTGGCCGCATGGTCAAAGGCGCTACTCTTGCAAGAAATTAGTCCTTCCGAATATTGAGAAATCAGGGTTCGATCCCGGTCGGGTACACTGAGTTTAGGTTTACCTGAATGGTGTCCCTCTATACAAATGCGGGTACACCTCTTTTAAATTCAACCTTCACAATTCTTAACACATAATTGCAATCACTACTTAGGCGACCACGTGAACAAAGGTGTCAGTCTCGTCGTGTCTGACTGTGGTCGAGTCCCTGCTGTGTGTACCGAGTTTTTTATTTCCTAAATGGTTTTCCATTTTTCCTCCACATAGATGCGGGTACTTTTCCTTTATATTTTACCTTTTTTATTCCTACCCCATTTATGTAAATATGCCCATAGCCTGACAAGTCAGGTGCATTGGATGGAAGTATATTAAAAAAACAAGTAACCTGAAATGAAATATTCGAAAAATATGTCCGGATTCCGGAGAAGGATTTGAGTCTCGGATCTCGAACCTCAGATACTACTGCTAAAGTTCTGGCCAAACCAAATAACGTAGATCGACTCCCTGTTCGGCGACGTTTTTCAAATATAATTTCAGCTTACCAGAGGTTTTTCTGACTGAACTGTAACATATATTTGTTCCAACTGTTAGTTCACTCCAATATCCATTGTTTGTACCCGTGACTATGGAGTTTAGGCCGGGTTAGACTAAGTGAGAGGTCTTTCAAACAATTACTTGAATAACTGCATCGGTAAATCCAGGATCCATTAAACCATGGTCTCAGGATTCTAAAAACAAATTTCAAACTGATAACCGAAGTTTATATATTGGCATCTAATTATATTCCTTAGAAATAAAACTTGTGCAGCATTGTTAAGTCAAAACTTCTTATTAGGACACAGACAATATGTGCTTGTGACTCAAGATAGTTATTATGTGTGGTATGTACAGGAATATTTTCGCAATACCAGCCCCTTGGCTTTATAAATAAATAACTCGTGTATGGGGCGACGATTTATCTGATGTGTATGAAGAGTTATCGGAACAAGAAAAACTGTGATGCTTAGTAAAAGAGTCGCCGGCCATCATCAAACACTAAACTTTTGTGAATAAATGGGTGGGCTGGCCTTGAACAGGTTCTGCATTAGTTTGAATTCCCCCTCCCACTCCCCTTTTTATCCGTGTCTTAATAATAGTTCAGGCTAACGTTCTAAGGGCCAAAAATAAAATTTTACAGGAGAAACAAATAACGTTCTCGGATCAAACTGATATATATCTGTCAGAAAAAATAAATAAAACTGCGCTATACAATACAATTAATGCCTAACTCAATAGTTAATAATTTGACCATAATTAAATACAAAATATAATACTTAGAACGTTCTAACTGTCGTATATACTTATCCTAAGTTTTAGTTATTTCTGGGCTATCATCGGTTTTAAGCGCTTTTAGAAATAGTGACAGGTTAAAAATAAACATTCTTATACAAAAAATAAACTTAAATTTAGGCCTCTTCTAATTTTTACAAAATGATTTGTAACAAAATTATTTGAACAATTATGCAGTTAAGATACAATGTCCTCATAAAAATTTTACGGTATTTTAAAAATCGCACCATCGCAAGTTTTTTAGGCGACTCGGAAATAACCTTTATCATGGAACAAGAAGAAATGGGTAATTTTGTAGTGTTATACGTTTAGCAACAGGTCTGAAAGAATCAAAGGCAATCACATGCGAGTTGTTATTTAGCTTTGCCTCCCTCGTCATTTGTTGGAGCTGTGAGGGGATGACATTTCTTGTTACTTCCCGCCTCTTCTCTTTAACCTCAAAATCCCTATCACATGATAGACATTATCATCTTACATATTATACATACATTTAAGTAATACTTAACACAAAACACAACCTATACACTTGAACACAAACAAGAAATGCAGGAGTGTAGCAGCACAATGGTTAGCATAGGCGAGTGAGTGAGAACACAACACTATGATGACAAGGAACTTGGAACAGCAGGGCAGACAAGGCAGTGGCACAACTAGCACTTTCTATTTTCAATAATAATAACTAATTCTAAATCCTATTGGGATTTGGTTCCCTAAAAAATAGTTCTAAAGGGGTAGGGACGAGGAAGAAGTATTTTTGAGGTAACTTGACTGCATTTGTGTGTAAAGAGAGTGCGAAATCATATAAGAAAAACACACCTTATTAGACCCGACTGGGGTTCAAATCCTGATCTCCCCGTCATCATAAGGCCATTCCAACACGAGAGTGACGCGTTAGACCACGTGGTTGGTGTGTGGGTGACTGCGTCATTGATGTGTGTCGTCGAATAATATGAGGGTGGTGAGCTCTCAATATATTTGATTGCTGAGATATTACTTAAGTTGACCTGTACTGGTGGTCACCTGGACACAGGTGTCAGTCTAGTCGAGTATTGTTTGCTGGTGACAAATAGGTTGGGCTTCGAATCTCGATCGGATGTACTGAGATGTCATTTCCTAAATAGTTTCCCTCTCTCCCTCTATACAAATCCGGGTATATTTTTTTCTAAAAAAATGGTCGTTTTTAATCCTTATTGCATTAGCGAACGGGTATCTAAAAGCGGAAGGAAAAAAGGATAAGCCCCTAAGAGCAGCGCATTGGCATGCGTTTGCCCAGGTCTGTCAACGTCTGAATCTGAGTGTTAGAAATGATGCGAACAGATTAATTAAATTGTACCCACATTAGTTTAGAGAGTAAGAAAATCGCACCAGGTATGAGAAAATAATTAGTTCAGCAGACGGGAATTCAAACCCGGCCACTTTGACAGTAGTGATTAGCTGCAGTGTGAGTTTAACAACTTATACTGTTAGGCCACCGATGCGAATGATTCAGGCAATATTTCAGAGGAAGAACATAATCCGACATTTAGAAAAGCTACTAGATCTATGTTCACGTATTCTAACGTAAAGTTGTATGATTTGCAGCTGTCACTTTTGATACATAATATTAATTCTTTATATAAATGCGATAATAGTATAGTAAAATGTTATAAATTTTTTACAACAAATAGTATTTTCTAAAAGGCCGTTCCTATGGAAATTGAGCTTTATAATATTTAAGCTTGGTTAGAATAATCTGGTTACTTTAATGTTAGTACACATCCGCTGTTGGGCGTAACCTCTCACTCTCGGATGGTATCATCCGGACGTTGGGATACCACGATTTACCTTCTCACCCCTCTTCGTGACAAACACTTGTATCAGCGTGCTGAGGATGAACGACTAATTTCCGCCACGCGCACCCGAGGACAAGGGAACTCCCGACGCTTGGCGTCAGTCCTTCGTCGTCCCTATTTAGTCCCCCTTCCAGTGAGTATCAACAAGAGAGGCATTGTTATCTGTCCGTTCTCGTCCTTGGTTGCGTGACAAGGGGGACTTTGAGCGCGACTAATTGATCGGCGAACGTTAGGATTATAGAACTTTTGAGTTCTTCGAATTGAATCTGGACTATTTTCGGATCATTTACATTTCCAGCTAGTTTAGGAGGTAGCTATATTCTTGAGGTGGTTTTGTTATTTCTCACGTAGAGAAAGTATTGTGATTGTGAACATTTACTGTCACACGAGGTGGCTATCTCGACCCAGTCTGGCATTGGAGGTCTGTGTTCGATGCTATAGATCCCTTCTATTTTTTAATTCTGTTCCTTTGGATAGAGCTCCTTACGAATTATTCTGTTCCTATATAACTATACATTCTATGTAACTATCCCTCTTTGTATTCTCACAGTCAAAGTTGATAATGACCTTGGTTCGATACACCATGAATGAACGTACTTTGTATTGTTAATATAAACATTGTTATTTGTGTAGAAAAGAGTGCTCCTTGGCTCACTCTGGCTCGCAGATAATCTCGCAATGATATTTGTTTGGGGGATAGCACGGCAAGGAGAGAGTGCACAGATTATTTCCTTCAGCTCACACATAAAAGACACTGCTCTCCCTTTTTTATTTCTCTCTGTTGAGTCCTCTTTCTTTCAAAAATAATAAAATGAAGGAGTTTCTTTAAACAGCTTCATATTCCGTCCTATAAAATCTCATCTTGGTTGAACTGAAGAAGGAAAAAAACTTTGTACTTTACGATGCAATATACTGCTATATAAGATTCTTTCTGGCCGCTGTGTTCACGGAAAAGCGGATAGTTTTTAGCAAAGTTTTAGTAGGTTGTGTGAGTGTGTGTGTGTGTGTGTGTATGTAAGTAATGTATATATGTATTTGTGTGTTTGTATATAAGTAATGTATATATGTATATATGTATTTGTGTGTTTGTATGTAAGTAATGTATATTTGTATATATGTATTTGTGTGTTTGTATGTAAGTAATGTATATATGTATATATGTATTTGTGTGTTTGTATGTAAGTAATGTACATATGTATATATGTATTTGTGTGTTTGTATGTAAGTAATGTATATATGTATATATGTATTTGTGTGTTTGTATGTAAGTAATATATATATATGTATATATGTATTTGTGTGTTTGTATGTAAGTAATGTATATATGTATATATGTATTTGTGTGTTTGTATGTAAGTAATGTATATATGCATATATGTATTTGTGTGTTTGTATGTAAGTAATGTATATATGTATATATGTATTTGTGTGTTTGTATGTAAGTAATGTATATATGTATATATGTATTTGTGTGTTTGTATGTAAGTAATATATATATATGTATATATGTATTTGTGTGTTTGTATGTAAGTAATGTATATATGTATTTGTGTGTTTGTGTGTTTGTATGTAAGTAATATATATATATGTATATATGTATTTGTGTGTTTGTATGTAAGTAATGTATATATGTATATATGTATTTGTGTGTTTGTATGTAAGTAATGTATATATGTATATATGTATTTGTGTGTTTGTATGTAAGTAATGTATATATGTATATATGTATTTGTGTGTTTGTATGTAAGTAATGTATATATGTATATATGTATTTGTGTGTTTGTATGTAAGTAATGTATATATGTATATATGTATTTGTGTGTTTGTATGTAAGTAATGTATATATGTATATATGTATTTGTGTGTTTGTATGTAAGTAATGTATATTTGTATATATGTATTTGTGTGTTTGTATGTAAGTAATATATATATATGTATTTGTATGTATATATGTATTTGTGTGTTTGTATGTAAGTAATGTATATATGTATATATGTATTTGTGTGTTTGTATGTAAGTAATGTATATATGTATATATGTATTTGTGTGTTTGTATGTAAGTAATATATATATATGTATATATGTATTTGTGTGTTTGTATGTAAGTAATGTATATATGTATTTGTGTGTTTGTGTGTTTGTATGTAAGTAATATATATATATATGTATATATGTATTTGTGTGTTTGTATGTAAGTAATGTATATATGTATATATGTATTTGTGTGTTTGTATGTAAGTAATGTATATATGTATATATGTATTTGTGTGTTTGTATGTAAGTAATGTATATATGTATATATGTATTTGTGTGTTTTGTATGTAAGTAATGTATATATGTATATATGTATTTGTGTGTTTGTATGTAAGTAATGTATATATGTATATATGTATTTGTGTGTTTGTATGTAAGTAATATATATATATGTATATATGTATTTGTGTGTTTGTATGTAAGTAATGTATATATGTATATATGTATTTGTGTGTTTGTATGTAAGTAATGTATATTTGTATATATGTATTTGTGTGTTTGTATGTAAGTAATGTATATATGTATATATGTATTTGTGTGTTTGTATGTAAGTAATGTATATATGTATATATGTATTTGTGTGTTTGTATGTAAGTAATGTATATATGTATATATGTATTTGTGTGTTTGTATGTAAGTAATATATATATATGTATATATGTATTTGTGTGTTTGTATGTAAGTAATGTATATATGTATTTGTGTGTTTGTATATAAGTAATGCATATGTGTATGTATGTATGTATGTATGCATGTATGTATTTGTGTGTATGTATGTATGTATGTATGTATGTATGTATTTGTGTGTTTGTATGTGTATATATATATATGTATATATGTATACATATATATGACAAGGAGTATATGAATTGGCGGATATATACGCGGTATTTGACTAGGTAGATATATTTGGCTAGGCTACTTTATGCACATTTCTCTGGACCTATATTAATATTTTCACGGATACATGAGCTTAAGTCTGTTTGGGTATACTTTCATACACATGAATATTCATATTTGAGTGTTTATACAATCCGATTTTTATAGGAAGATCCTTTTAAAAACTACAAATTTTCTTTGCGGTCAACACTGTTAACATTTTACTTTATTATTAGTGAGATTTTGTGGATAATATTTATCAAAAGTGATAACTTCAGATCACATAACGTATGAGTACATGAAAGTAGATCTAGTAACTTTTCTAGCTGTCTGATATACCTAAGGCTCTTCGTATCAAAATTGAATTGAATACAACTGTAGGCATATTTTGGATACATATATGGGCTGTAGGCCTATAAGGAAATACATACATTACTGCAGGACTATTAGGGATGGCTTTAATATATAACTTTAGACCTGTATGTGTGTCTATATGTATATAACTTTAGACCTGTATGTGTGTCTATATGTATATAACTTTAGACCTGTATGTGTGTCTATATGTATATAACTTTAGACCTGTATGTGTGTCTATATGTATATAACTTTAGACCTGTATGTGTGTCTATATGTATATAACTTTAGACCCGTATGTGTGTCTATATGTATATAACTTTAGACCCGTATGTGTGTCTATATGTATATAACTTTAGACCTGTATGTGTGTCTATATGTATATAACTTTAGACCTGTATGTGTGTCTATATGTATATAACTTTAGACCTGTATGTGTGTCTATATGTATATAACTTTAGACCTGTATGTGTGTCTATATGTATATAACTTTAGACCCGTATGTGTGTCTATATGTATATAACTTTAGACCTGTATGTGTGTCTATATGTATATAACTTTAGACCTGTATGTGTGTCTATATGTATATAACTTTAGACCTGTATGTGTGTCTATATGTATATAACTTTAGACCCGTATGTGTGTCTATATGTATATAACTTTAGACCTGTATGTGTGTCTATATGTATATAACTTTAGACCTGTATGTGTGTCTATATGTATATAACTTTAGACCTGTATGTGTGTCTATATGTATATAACTTTAGACCCGTATGTGTGTCTATATGTATATAACTTTAGACCCGTATGTGTGTCTATATGTATATAACTTTAGACCTGTATGTGTGTCTATATGTATATAACTTTAGACCTGTATGTGTGTCTATATGTATATAACTTTAGACCTGTATGTGTGTCTATATGTATATAACTTTAGACCCGTATGTATGTCTATATGTATATAACTTTAGACCTGTATGTGTGTCTATATGTATATAACTTTAGACCTGTATGTGTGTCTATATGTATATAACTTTAGACCTGTATGTGTGTCTATATGTATATAACTTTAGACCCGTATGTGTGTCTATATGTATATAACTTTAGACCTGTATGTGTGTCTATATGTATATAACCTTAGACCCGTATGTGTGTCTATATGTATATAACTTTAGACCCGTATGTGTGTCTATATGTATATAACTTTAGACCTGTATGTGTGTCTATATGTATATAACTTTAGACCCGTATGTGTGTCTATATGTATATAATTTTCTTTACATATGTCCTCGCATCAAATCTTTCAAATTTCTTAACTTGAAGAGGAAATATAACCCCCATAATTTGTGCCTATATTTAAATGTGTTTTTGCTAATTGGTAAAGTGACATTTCTCCTTTTAATCGGCATTAAATCAATGGCTACCTATTGGTATACTGTATAACATTTAATGTAGAGGGCCTATACCTTTTTTTAGCACAGCGTCTTACTATCCGTTCGGGTTATACACTAATATACTAATTACGCTAATGGTTTTATAGATTAGGAAGGTTATATTAATTGGAAGTGAACCCACATTTGCGTGAAGGGAGAGTTAAAAACATTTTGGAAAACACCCTCAGTACACCCGACTGAGATTCGAACCGGGATATCCTCGTCATCGGTAGTCTATCCTACTACAATAGTAGTGTGTTAGACCACGCGACCATCGAAGCGTGTCGACATAAATTGAATAAACTTTTTTTCTTTTAAAAATTGCGTATTCAATTTCTGTTCTATTTTAATATACAGAGCCGGCCGTAAAATGCGACTGGCCATTTTTTTCTAATTTCCATTGTACCCGACCTATTTTTTTTTTTTATGAACGAGACTGTAAGTTAATTTGGTGAAAGAATCATGTCGACAGTAAAGTTTACTATTTTTCTCGCATTAGAAATGCAAGTAAAAGAAAAAGTAAATTAAAAATGGGGAGTGTGTTGTCTTTTTATTTAATCTTGGTAAGAGAGGTGACATCTCGACAAAATTTCAAGTTTTTTTGTAGCAAGAACATCATAAGTATACCTATGATAGTACTGAGAAAGGCTTTAATTTTGTCTTTTTGTGGTAACTCTGATCTTTTCTATCAGTTGAAAAATTACTAAAAACATTTCTTTATTCATCCGCCAAATACATTATGTTAATGTGCCACTTGATTCAAAATGATAATACTCATTAGCGAGGTGAAAGAATACTAAGATTTGTTGTTTAACTCGGAGAAGGTCAACTTTATCATGGTCCAACCATAAAGAGGTGTGTGAATGGCTTATATACAGTAGTCCTTAGAATTTAAATTATATGTGGACGTACTATGTCATATAGGGAACTTCATTTCATTTAAAATAAAATAAAAACACTCCAGTGAACACAGCCGAGATTAGAACTTAGACAAAGTATGATGCGAGCCTAACGCCATATATCGCTTGCCCACCAGTGCCAGGTAAAGCTGATTTGTAATTTGGGGACTTATAATTATCGTGTTCAGAAAGCAGGCCATTATTATTATTATTATTATTATTATTAGAGCTACAAAATGATGTAATTGGTATTATACAATGGTCTTTTGAAAATAGAATGTCTATTAATAAATCTAAGATCAAATCTATAACTTTTACTAGGAAAACTAATCCTTTCTTTTTTACTTATAAATTGGGCAATAAAAACATAGTTCGTACCCTTTATATTAATGGTCTTAGTGTCTCCTGGATAACAAACTTTATTTCCACTATCATGTTGACCATGTCATTTCACAGTCATTAAAACTACTTGGGCTTATTAAATTTATTACTTCATCCTTTAAGAAAGTTGACTGTTTTTTATGTCTGTATTACTCCCTGGTTAGATCTAAGTTAGAATATGCTAGTGTTGCTTGGAATTCCATTACCTTAACTGACTCTCTTAGGTTAGAAAACGTTCAAAGAAAATTTGTTGCTGCATGCTATGATAAATACTTTAGTAAACGGATATATTATGATTATGACAGAATTCGAAACCTCTTAGGGCTCCAAACTCTCTTCTCGCGTAGACTTTATTGTGATGCCCTTTTTGTTTTTAATATATTCAATAACAAAATTTCTTGCAAATTTACCCTTGATCAGGTAGGCATTCATATCCCTTCTCGGGCTTCTCGTAATCCAAAATTATTTTTTCTCAATAGCTCTTATAAGGTAAGCCCATAGGTCATTGTATCCATAGCGCCAATTCTAGATTTGTCGAATTCGACTTTTATCATAAAATAAAAGCTAAACTCAGAGTTATTTAAGGAAATCCCTTATCATTAATTTATCACTAAGAGGTTCTGCCTATAATATCTACATTTTATAATATTCTGATTTTTTTTTGCATATTGTTATTGCTTTTAACCACTCTTTAGTTTTTTGTTATTATTGCTATTTTTTATTATCATTATTAATTACTTTTTCTTTGATAACTATTAATCAATATAACATTATTTAGCCATTTTTGTTTATCTTATTTTCTCGTGTAATATATGTATTTGTAAGGTACTTGTGTACTTTTCAGTGCTGGCCTGTTATAGGTCTTACGACTGCTGGTCAGCACTATAATAAAGGAAATTGAATTGAAATTATTATTTTTAAGATCGCCTCTGTGCTCTAGTGGTCATAGTTCTTGGCTACAGATCCAGAGGTCCCGGGTTTGAGCCTTGTTGCCTACAGATTATCTGTAAAGCAGTGGGTCTGGAATGGGCTCAATTCAACCTCGTGAGGGCAAATGAGAAGGAACTTGAATTTAAAAAAAGTAGCAGCTCCGATATATAAAACTGAGCCTAATGGCCGGGGGGCTCGTTGTGCTGACAACAAGTTGGCACTAACTACGCCAACAGACGGTGTCTGCTCGGTTGGTATGGTCTGTTTGCAGGATGATGCCATGGAGTATTTTTTAAATTATTCCCATTGTATCCGTGTATTGAAAGTGGACGAGTAAAAGACCAAATAATATATGAAAGCAGGGAGGACACATCAGCCAAAAGATGCTGCCCTGGATGTAGTAGAATATTCCTTTGAACAGAGCCATGATTTTAAATACCTTTGAGTGATACTGGATGGTTGAAACAAGGTGGTAAAATTAATTAAACACATAAAAGTCATTGAGAACGTGTGGCTAGATTTAATCTCAACTCTACCTACCTATCTTATCCTAATCCCATTGGTATAAATATACGGATAGCCCGGAAAGGTGCTAAGACGCGATGCATAAAATATTTTCACTCTTACAAAGTAAACATAAGCGCTTAAAATGATATCTGCAGCTTAATGTCTCACTTCAACATTACTTACCTGTGTACAGTCCCATTTTCATAAAAAGGGGCATTTTAGAAAATGTAAACACATATTCTCACGACCAGAATTGGTAACATTTTACTAAATGGTTATCAGGGCTCGGATTTTAATTACTTTTTTTTTTTGTACATCCCAGACGATGCTCATGGGCACTTAAATTCTGTTCATCGCCCTTTGGTTCAAGAAGAACCATTGCTCATCACCTCCCCCCCCCCCCCCCGCCCCCTCCTTCCCTCGGTTCAAGAAGAAACATTTTTCATCGCCCCCTGGTTCAAGAATAAACATTTTAAATAGGTAATTTTTTTGTCATTTTCTGATATTTTGAATTATTAAGTCATATTTTCTTCGTTTGTGTCCTTTTTGGGTCATTTTTAGGCAGTTTGGATCAAGTTGTTAGATTAAGTGTATATTTAAATACCATCAAATGCATAAGAATCCATAGATACTCAAATAAATAATATATATATATATATATATTTTAACGCACAGTTATCGTAATAGGAAGAAACGTAGTATCTATCCTCTTTGCCTGTATTATTACACATTCCTGGTGATACACTGTAACTAAGCTGGAGAAGATTGCGTTTAGAAAGGGGGGGGGGGGGGGTAACTATTGTTTCTAAAGCACATATTTGTAAATCATTGCAAGAGTTTAGTTGTTAAATACTTTCCAATGTATAAATATATTCTTGTTTATATTCGTAAAGTGCGTGTCGTATTCATTTGTGTATGTTCATTACGAGTTTTTGTTTTAATCTTTAGGTCATTATTTCAGATTAATAAGGTTATTTTATGGATAATTTTTTGATCGTTTTTAAGTCATTAAAGTTCGAGATTTTGGTTATTAATGTTTAGTAGATATTGATAATACGTCATATCTGCTTTGGTGACTCGATAGTTTAAGGCGTCACGCTCGTAGTAGACAAGATTGACGATGACGGATAGATCGGGGTTCATATCCCGGTGGTGTGTTTTTCCAGAATGGTTTTACACTCGTCCATCACACAATTGTGGGTACATTACTATAAATTTAACCTTCCTTATCCCTAACACATTAGCATATTTAGTACATAAACGTCCAACCCGAGCAAGTAATAAGACCCAGTGACAATAAAAAAAAGATGAATATCAAAACTGAAAGCTGTATATCACATGACCTGGCGGATGGATACGTGAAAGTAACCTGATTCGGTGTCCTCATCGTCTAACGTGCTACTCTCGTGGTAGGCTAGATTGCAGATTACGGGCAGATCGAGGTTCGAATTGTCGGTCAGGTGTATAGAGTTTTTTTTCTCTCCAAAATGGTTTTACACTCTCACTCCACGCAAATTCGGGTACACTTACTTTAAATATAACTTTAAATTCTTAAAACCATTATAGTAAATAGTACATAAGCGTATAAACCGAACGAGTAGTAAGACACGGTGCTAAAAAAAAAATGCGTGAAAACTAGATATAGTAACTTTTATAGCTTTCAGATAAGGTTTTTCCTATGAAAATTTTACTGTAGTTTGTAGTCTTTTTTATCCCTTTTTGATATTGTGTACCAGAAACAACCAATATAAGCGCAGCAGAATAGCAAGCAAGCAAACAAGCAGGCAGACTGACATCTTGTGGCGAGCATCTGTCTCTCGGCTACTATTCGCAAAGAGTACACTTTTTTGGCGAGATGCCGCCGCAGGCCTTTTGATTCTTGTTGCTTTGTAAAAGAGTGGGAAGGGGGAGTAAGGATGACAGAATGAAATGGGAGTAGGAGTAGGAAAAGGGAGGTGGGGGGGGGGGGGGATTGTTTCGTGATTTAGGGTTTAAAAGGGTTCACACATTCCTTGACTTCTTTTTCTTTTGGGTCAACACGATGAAAAATAATGGTGGACATTGTCACTCGTGCAATATTGCCTTTGTTTTCCATTTGTTTTGTTTTGTTTTTATAAAGAGGAAATAATATTTATTTTTTGGTCTGTATAACGTTGCTTGAGTAAACAAATAAAACAAATGACCGTCATTTTGCTTCTTTATTTTACGATTCGGCATTGTAATAATAAAATAGAAATAATGCTTTTTGTTATCTTTAAAGTTATTTTTTTAGAGCGTTATTATTTTATTCGTATTGTAATGAATCATTTATATGGCAATAAGATAAACCTCTTTTACAAGAGAGTATCCACACCGGTGATCATACGTCAAGCTTGCAGTAGCTTGTATTGTTGGTAACGGGGAGGTTAGGTTCGAATCTTAGACTGGTGTGCTGGTGGGTAATTATTCCATTCCCTTCATTAGACTACTGGGAGGAGGTGGTGGTGGTGGGTGAGTGGGCTGAGGTAGGGGAGTAGTTACACACAAGTACACTAGTGAGCTAGGGATGAAGAATTTTTATATTCCTAGAGGAGGTATAGTATAGCCGCATTTTCGGGGAGGGAGAGGAAACTATTTAGAAAAATCAACCCCCAGTACACCCGACCGGGATACGAATCACGATCTCCCGATCATCTACAGTCAATTTTATTGCTATAGTGACGGCTTAGACCATGCGGCCACTGAACCAGGTCAAATTATTTTCTTAGTCCTTATCTATTAGATAAAGTCGTTAATAATTTTTTTGGTTCAGTGAAATAATTAAAACCCGCATTTGGTGAGCACGTAGATTAAATACTAGGTTAATTTGGTATGGTTTGCTGGTGGCGAGATCGAACGTATCCCATTTGTGGTTGTGTATTCATACATTTTTCTCCCTCCACGCAAATTATTGTACATTTTCTCTCAAGTTCTACCTTGTCTCTCCCAACCCGATCAGCATGGTTAAATAAGGATAGTCCGGAAGAGTAGTAGGATGTGTTGGGGAAAGAACTAGCCGATAGATGTTGGTAGGAAGATAACTTTAGAACATATACACTTTTTTTGTGTGTGCAGTCAACGTTTGTAACAAGTTTGTATCAAGTTTCCTTATTAGCTATCAACATTGACAGATACCTGTTTCGGTGGCCTCATGGTCTAACGCGTTTTTCTCAGGCCCGTGACAGACTGACGGTTTGGTCGCTGCGACACAAACGCCGCGACCAGGTCGCTCTAGTATATTGCATTGTTTCATGAGAGGGGTTGTTACGCCCAAGAAACGCTCACATCGACGCTTTCAAATCTGTCGTGGCGTTCGTGTCGCTAGTCTGACCCCTTCTCACATTAAACAATGACATACACTAGAGCGACCTGGTTGCGGCGTTTGTGTCACAGCGACAAAAACGTGACCAAAACGTCAGTCTGTCACCGGCCTCATGATAGGCTAGACGACCGATGACGGGGAGATCTAGGTTCGAATCTCGTTCGGGTGTACTGAGGCTGGTTTTTCCAAAATAGTGTTCAATTTTCCCTCCACGCATATGTGAGTACACTCCCTCTAAATTTAACCTTCCAAAGCCCTAAAAATCCTAACAAAATAGAACTACAGCTACGTACATTTGAACATGTGTAATTTACCGTTCGATAGATTGCCCTTAATGTGAGCTGTGGATTCAATATTACATAGTCAAGTAGCGAGTGCGACCAAACATTTCTTTCGCGGCGCAGGCTGTGGTGTCAAATATAAATATATAACGAGAGGCGTGAAATATCACATCATTAGTTTGACTGTACATATAATACATATAGTTTTCATTGGAAGAACATTATTTGATCTCTAGAAAAGCTATTAGATACTTTCACGTATTCACACGTTAAGTCATTTGATCTGCAGCGTTTATTTTTTTTAAATATTACAGGGTTGCCACTATTATCTTTATTACTACCGAATTCCTGTGCCTTTAAGACTGACTAAATGTGACACCATGTATCTTATATTTAAAACAGGATGATTTAAGCTTAATGGGGAAAACACTTCTTATGATGTGTCATTATTGCCCTTGTGATAAGACATAACATCCAACCTCCAGCCGTTAATTCATCACTGGGATTCCTACCTGGGATTCTTATCTCAGTAGATATTCACGCTTCTGACTGATCTAAGGTTTCGGATATGTGCGGCACGATACTAAACACAAGACGACGCCTACCTAGACCAGAAAGCAAAATGGCCATTCATCTGGCCCAGGTAAGTGTCGTCCTGTATTTGGTTTCGAGCCGCACTAAGTCGACTACGAATCTTGTCCATTGACTGCAAACACTTTTTTTTTAAATACCTTTTCTATAAAACTTGGACTGTAGAGGGGTTATAAAAGTTAGTTTAAAAGGGTTTCATTGTGATGTGAGGGTGGTTTGGAGGGGAGCGATCTCCTTTAGCCTTGGTTAAGCTTTTTTTTTTAAAGGGGGTTGAGGGGATTGTTTAATCTCTGCCGGTAGCGATGAGGGATGGCGGCGAAAAGTTGGCCCGTCGCGTGAAGGAGTTTCTCACATTAATACATGTCAGGGTGGAGCTTTCGTGAGAGAGAAAATTGCATGCTTTACAGTCTACATGTTATAATCAAAAGTTTATACTTTCTATTTATAACGGATTCCTCACCTTTTCCTTCTCCCCGCTTTATACTTCTTTTAAATTCGTAAACTTGAGAACATGCAAGTATTAACACTTTTATGTGGCAATTTTATCAAAGTTTAATGTAGTCTGTAAGTTACTTAAAGATAGTTTTGTTTGTTTTTGGTGACGGAGCTATAGCCAACTGGTCAGGCCGCCAGTACTTTTTTTTTTTTTACTAAATAAGAGCCTGACACCTTCGCTCAGTCGGTAGCGTGTTTGTCTATTAAGCTAGAGGTCCCGGGCTCGAATTCTGACATGGCCTAAAAACGTATCATTGGTGAAATGTGGGTTTACCCTTTCACAGTGATGAATTAACTGCTGGGGGCTGGATTTTGTGTCTGTTCTAGATTTAAGTTAGTTTATAATTCATGTGCTAATATAATCCATTCGGTTCAGAAAGTACACCTTACATTACCTTAAAAAGATGAAAAAATCTAACTTAGGAATTTAGACTTGTACCCCGTATTAATTTGTAAAATAAAAACTGTTAGGAATGAAATAAATACAAAGTTACGTCCATTCCTATTTTTATTTAGCGCAGTGTATTACTACCCGTTCGGGCTATACGCTTATGTACTAATCACGCTAGTGGTTTTAGGGACTAGGAAAGTTGAATTTAGAGTAAATATAACCGCATTTGCATATATATAGAGTGGGAAACAATTTTGTAAAAACCCATCAGTACATCCACCCGGGATCGAATCACTATTATCGGCAATTTAGTTTATTGCGAGAGTGTCGCCTCCAATGCTACCATCGAAGCGGGTCATTCCAAATTAAACTCGGTATAAAATATGCTTTATATTTTATTAGTAATTGTAAAAGATATAAAATGTTTAGTGGAATCACGGCAGACCATAGTGATTTCCTGTCGTGAGGTAAACAAGTTTGCCACCATCTGGTGACCAGGCACAACCCTTAAGTGAGAGTCGCCGGAACACCCTAAATAAAATATAAAGCTTTTAACGCTAACGTGGCTCACACATCTGGTTGAAAAATGGGGCCCTCGTGGGAACGGAACCTTGGACTTCTGGGAAATAAAAAAGAAAATTACAATGGGATTGTTTTCTTGGACTTCCCATGTTTTGGATCTTTTGATGGAAAGTTTTTAAATACTCGTTGGTTGTTGACGATAAAAACGGACGGTCCAAATGTCACTCATTCAAGATTTCAAGAACTATTATTGTTGGTTTATTTTAGGTCGCGATCCAATTTGATACTGTCGGTCACTGTAATTAGTGTCGGGGTGTTAGTGAATAATATGGTAACTACATACATACATACATACATACATACATATACACATCTACACACACACCTAATCACACAGTTCCCTTACAGGGTAGGCGAGAAACTGTGCATTAGCTCAAAAAACAACTCCATTCTCACTTACTCTCCACACTTCCATATCCTTGCGTACTCCCTTCGCATCAACAACATCCATACACCGAGTCATACATGCTACTTTATTATTAAAACTCTTAATGTTTCTACTTTTCATACACACGTCTACAGCATTTAGCCACGTTTTACATAGTCTACCCTTCCTTTTAGTTATACGTTAACTCTTATATTAATTAGTAAATTAAGCGTATAACCCGAACGGGTAGTAAGACGCGGTGCTAAAAAAAATCAGTAAATTTACCCACTTCGGTGGCAGCATGGGTTAACGCGCTTCTCACCTATTGGACTAGACTGCCGAAGACAGGGATATTGGCGTTCGATCCCATTCGGGTTCAATGAGGGTGGTTGTGTTTGATGGCCACTTTCACACTCTCTCCTGCGTGTTGTAATGCGTGTTGTAAAAGATTTAAGGGTGTCAAGTTGCAATGTATGGTAACAAATATATGTATAGTTTCGATATATATCAACCGTCTTGTAATTCATGCAAATTTACAGTAATCTACTAAGTGAAGCACTATTTTTTTTATCACCGCATCCTACTTTAAGTTCGGGCTAAACTTTTATGTAATGATTACACTACACTGTTAGGGATGAGTAATGGCTAATTTTGAGGAAGTGTTTCCACATTTGCATGAAGGAAGCGTGGAAAACAGTTTAGGATAAAACATCCAAAGTACACCCTAACAGGATTCGAATCCCTGTCTATCCGTCATCGGCAGTCCAGTCTATTGCGAGACTGCAGTTACGTTACAGTTATACTGGCAAGTGAATTGTGACATTTCTCGCGTGAGTACTGTCCAGGTCTGTTTACACTAGCAGCAATAAATTGCTGCGAGATCTGTTGGACGAGTTTGTCAGCGAGTGACTTGCGAGAGTTCTCACAAAGCTGTTTACATTTGAGAGGAGAATATTGCTCGCGCAAGATTTGTTTCAGTCATTTTGTAATAATGCCTCCCGTCAGACGTGTCGGATGTGCTGCTGAATTATTAATCATAAATGAAATTTATTTTTTATGGAGAGGATCCAGTACCTCTTTTTTTTCAACTTATTTTTCTTCGATTCTTGATTAAATGACTACATATATTGTGCAGCTTTCTAGATATTTCTTGGCTAACGCGCTAGTCGTGTTGAGCTCGACCGCCGAGGACGGGGAGATCGAGGTTCGATTCTCGGTCGGGTGAACTGGGGTGGTTTTTCCTAAATGGTTTTCAACTCTCCCTCCACGCAAATTCGGTGCACTTCCTCTAATTCAACCTTCCCAATTTCCAATCAATTAGCGTAGTTAGTACTTAAAGCGTATAATCCGAACGGGTAGTAAGACGCGGTGCTAAATAATAATAATAATAATAATAATAATAATAATAATAATTTCTAGATATTTCCACCGGGTTGATGGAAAACTGGTTTTCTATAGCTTGTAAGTTGTAAGGCTTTTTAAAAAAAAAAACCTGTCTCTTTATTTTAAACTTTGCACAAAACTTCATTTTCCTTTTTTTCACTATCAATTCCATTTTTGAAGGTGGACATAATCGATAAAGACAATTAACTTGCGCACGTCTCGTAGAAAATGTCGAAATGGTTTTGATATTCCGCCTGCGGAAGTGACGAGGAGTGTGTTTAGAGAGGGAAACGTGGATCTATCTCTCTGAACAACTTGCGCGAGTCATCATAAATCTACTCTCAAAGCTGTTTTACATTTGTGACAGTAGTGTCCGACAGCATCTCGCGCGAGATTACTTGCCAGTTTATCTGCAACTTTAAGACAAGAACCTTATCTGACAGCATAAACGTTTACTCTTACCTATTTATACGTAAATTCATGTGATATGCAGCTATTGCTTTTGATATATTATCAATACATATTCAATAATACTAATAATATAATGAAATGCGATCAGATTTGGCTTCAAAAATATGTATTTTCTAAATGGACCTTTTTATGAAAATTGAAGTGAAGCTATTTCGAGCGTACTTTGGTATACGCAGTAATTAAAAAAGAACTTATATTCCCCCGACTACTCCGGGATTCCAACCTTCCCCCTTTCTCCCTCAGACGATAGGTCAACGTTTGAAATCTCAATACCTCGACGCTCTCTACCACTAATCCACATTTAAATGAACAAGAACGAACCCTTCAGCCAGGAAAGAGAAAAGGGTTTGAGCAGGGGGAGAGGTGTCTTTTTACCCCCCGCCCCCCGGTCGCCACTGAACCCTCAGCCATTCCGAGGCGTGAAGACGATTCTGATTTACTGGGGGGCTATCCCCGACTTGCCCGGTGGTAAATGGATGGTTTCCGCACAGATATTTCACAGAGATCGGGTGTAATCCCGCGACCCTTCTTGTAGAGGGAACGGGAATAGGGGTAGAAAAAAAAATTACAACCTCTGCCCTTGTGTACTCAAGGCTTTATGGAAACCCTATATTATGGTAAATAAATATTTAAATCTCGTCATAAAAATTTTCAAATAAACAAATTTCGTCGTAAAAATTGTTTTATAACACTTGGAAAAATCATGAAAAACACTTCTTCTACCCATTATATTTTTTACGAATATAATATAAAATTAAACCATAAATGAAGACTGATAAAACATATTCTAACTCACAATAACAAACATAGATACAATGAAATCACAAAGGAAGCTAGAAACTCCAGAGCACAAGCTCACCAGATAACAAACAACCAAAAAACACAAAAATATTAATTCGATTTAATGATTTTTGTTTGTTTGAAAGGGAATAAAAATAACGTCTAATTTAATAATTCAATGACTAAAATAGTTCATGATTACTTTTAAACTATCAAAATAAATATATAATAAATATTTTATCATTAGATTTCAAACGGAATACAATAAACGCATGAGTTTTTAGGTATATTTGTTCAAGTCTACATAGAAGAGAATAAAATTATGATCGCTCTTTGCGAGTCCACTGTTTATATATCGACTATTCTTTGATATTTGTTGACATCGATGGTAAAGGCTGCGTAGATTTGACCTTGACCGCTACTCCATTAATGTTACGGCACTCAAAATGGCCGCTAATGTTATTGGCGTGTTAACGAACAAACGGATTTTGAATAGAAAACGTGAATTTCGTTTTAAAATACGAATAGTAAAATATTTCACGAAAAAACTTCGATTTAACCGAAGGTTCATTTTCCATGAAGACGCTAATGTACCTTGTACAATATGTAACAAAAGTTTGTACCTACATCGAGACACCTCTGGCAGTGAAGTAGCTGCACAAATTTTTCCATCATGAGCAAATTATTCTCTTTTAAGCACTCCACAAAAGTCAACTTTATGTAGAAAATTGAGATTTATTTCCTTTAAAATGTCTAGAAAAATGTTATTTCACTGTGGAAAACAGATAATTAGGTACTAAAGAAATCAGTGGAAACTTTGATCTAAGAATATAGACAAAATTATTCTTTATATGAACTTAAACGAAACAATCGTTTAGAAGAAATTATGCTCAATCATTCTTGATATATTCTATAAACTAATTGACGATGGACAATATGTTGTAATGTTATTGATTTGACCCTAAACATATGTGAGAGCATTGACAATAATATCGTCCTAATTTTATAAACGTATCTTATTTCATTTAAATTATAATCTATTACATGGCGCTTAAAGCACTTCTTCTTCCAAGAAGGTACACGCTACTGTGACGTCAGAGCGCATCACTTTAGTAAAGTCAAATTGACAATATAAGATTTTTAAATAATAATTTTCTTCTTCTGGAAAGTTCGAATAGAGATTTTAAAAAGTAACTTGAGTCAGTTTCCGGCTCTTGAAGCTTCTAGTGACACCGATATGTTTTTGTCTTGTATTTTAATTTTTTATAACACGACCTTCTCGAAGCTTCCATGAGCAATGGAATATACAAAGAATGGTGCAATGTAAGGACACTACTCACTGCTCACTACTCACTAGCACTTGGAGTCTAGTCCTTGAACTACTCGGAACTTGAGCTCCTGTCCGCGATCCCTACGATCATACTATAGGTCGCGTAAATAGTTCGCCGACGACATGATCTATTTTCTCTAGAAATAAACCGAGATTTAGAAATAAAAACATGTCAACATAAAAAGTGTGTATTAATTATACAATAGTCAATCAACAATAACTCTTTAATTGGCGCTCGATCACGGGGCTATAAACACCAATTAACTCACCACATCAAAATACCGGACCGCTTTAATTAGTACTCGACCACGGGGCAATTATCAGCTAATTAAACGGTATAACTTCAATCGACGCCCAACGCGACGAACCAGATCCACAATTCATCGATCGACGCGGAGAGAGACGTCCAAAACATCAAATAGCGCCCAACGTAAGCAGTAATATTTCAATAACACTTCAATTGGCGCACAACGTAGGGACCCGTAATCACAAACTCTTCAATGTAGTGATTAGGATTATTAGTGAATTAGACATTCTTTTTTCAAATCATCACAAGATAACTTAGTACCTTGGGACAAACACACATGTTTTCCACAATAATATATGCAAGCAATTTGTAGGGTTATCTGCTCACTTATTCCCGAAGGGTGACTAAGACAATATTAATTCAAAAGGGAGTAGGGCCAAAATGAAAATTAAAATTTTTGGAAAATAAGTTTACATAAAAACTTATATTGATATAGTTTTGTAAATACATAATTTGGGGACAATTTTTATTTACTTAGTTCGGACAGTCTATATATATTACTTAAACCAATTATACCTTACCTACTAAAAATGTGAAAAATTTATATTTTTAACGATTTGCGCTCAAAAACAATACAAAATATTTAAATTTCGTTATAAAAAATATAATACAAAGTTATCCTGTAAAAATAAAGTTGCGATTGATAAAAGGTTGTTAAAGAAATGCTACTCGGGTGGAACAAGATTTGAAAAAGTATACAAATTAAACTAATTTTACTATTCATTACTTACCGCATATTTAAACATACTTTTAACTAGTAAAAACCTCGTAACTGAAATTAACTGAACTATTTTTCCATCAATTGTGATTTCTTGTATTAAGCTAGTTTTTATGTCCAATTGTATGGCTCTATACTGATAAAATAAGTGTATCCCAGCTGCGACTTTAATAAAGAAAATATTATTTGGGAAATAAGCTTGACTATATTTTAAGCTTTTTTTTTCTTACTACTAGTTCCGGTTATACGCGTATGTACTAAATAAGCTAATATGCCAAGGACGAGGAAGTTGATTTTAGATGAAGTGTACCCGCATTTGCTTGGAGAGTGTGAAACCCTCTAGGAAAAACCACCCTCAATACAAACGACCGGGATTGAGCCACGATCTCCCCGTCATCGGCAGTCAAGTCTATTGCGAGAGTAACGCCTTAGATCATGCGGCCACCGAAGTGGGTAGCTTGACTTATTTCTCAAAACAAAGTATGTTTAGAAAGTTCAATACCCCAAATATATATAATTTTTTTTTTTTCATATGTTAGCCCTCTCAAATGTTTACGGCTAGGTGAAGTGTATTCCGTCGTGGATGAATGCTCGAAAAGAACATGCAATATTGTTGTTATTGTTATTAGCACCGCGTCTTACTACCCATTCAGGTTATACGCACTTACGCTAATGTGTAATGGTAGGGTGATTGTGAGATAAAATGAAGGACCTACAGTTTAACGTGGAATCCGAACCTTGGTGGAGGCCTGGCATTCCCCACATTAACAAGTTGTGATTAATACACATCTTGTCAGAGGTGAAGGAAGGGTTTGGTAATCAGATAAATCTGTGCCGGGACCGAGGATTGAACCCCGGCCGCCAGCACAGAAGTCTGACACCTTACCCCTAGACCACCAGGTCACCAACATGCAATATTCATGGACAAGTTAAATACACTGGACTGTTGACTTTCTAATGTGAAATACGTCAAATCTAAGTGGCCAACTTGTTCTCTTAAATGCTGTCTCATGGCGTGGACAGCTTTTTGTGCCTACCACCCTCACCGGGGGACAATGGAGTTCAGGGGCTCAAATATCGGTGGTACTTACTGCCCGTATATTTTCACTTTAAAGACAAGTGAGGTAGAATTTATGGGAAATCTACAAGCATTAGTGCGGGGAGGGATAGTGGTGAACCGTTTAGGAAAATAACCCCCTCCCCCTCAAGATTTAAACCCTTACCTCTTTCTTGTTCACCAGAAATTTGGATGTGGTTAACCTCTTAGCATACGTGAAAACTGATGTGGGTGGTGATGGGTTTCCCACATGCGAGTAATCACTGTGGTTTTTTTCCATCCTTTCTCCACTCTAATCTGTGTGCATTATCTACCTCTAACTACCTCCCTTTAGATTAAGTAGTTAATAACTATGACGTTACAACGAATGAATTTTAAAAAAACAATTAATTAAACAGTAGAACGAGAAAGCTAAATTTCAAATACGTGTACCTTCTGTTCTTTAGTGCGGTTATTTTAAACCTTTTTCAACTCACCTTATACTCATAACGGCACTAAAATTATAAAGGTACACTATCAGGTTTTTAGGGAGAGATTTTATCATAAAAAACTAGTAGTAAGATTGTTTGTAAAAGTTAATTAGATGAAATTCTAATAATTGTTTTTTTTTAATAATGTTGATCATGGATTTCAAAAGATATACTTTTATCCTTCAATTTTTTTTCTCTCTCTTCTTTTCGATCTCCCCTCAAACTCCCGTGGCACACCGTCCGAACTTTAGCGGCACATCAGTGTACCGTGGCACAACTGCTGACCTTGAGCGGCACTTCAGTGTACCGTGGCACAACTGTGACCTTTAGCGGCACATCAGTGTACCGTGGCACAAACTGCTGACCTTTAGCGGCACGTCAGTGTATCGTGTCACACCTGCCGACCTTTAGCGGCTCATCAGTGTATCGTGGCACACCTGCCGACCTTTAGCGGCTCATCAGTATATCGTGGCACACCTGCCGACCTTTAGCGGCACATCAGTATATATTGGCACACCTGCCGACCCTTAGCGGCACCTCAGTGTACCGTGGCACACCTGCCGACCCTTAGCGGCACGTCAGTGTACCGTGGCACACCTGCCGACCTTTAGCGGCAGATCAGTGTACCTTGTGGCACACCGGTTGAAAAACACTGTATTAGGGGGAGGATGAGACCACAATATTTAGAAAAAATCTTCTATTGCGAACTTGTTCGTTGATATATTTCCAGCCTTTCGGGTCAGATTTCGTTGCAAAATCTGTGCTGTCAGCTTTCCGGTTCAATACACTACCATCATCTACTTTTTATTAGTTTTTTTAAAGCAACGCGTCTTACTACCCGTTCGGGATTTACGCTTATGTATTAACTAAACTAATATGTTTGGCATTTTAGAAAACATTCTAAATGAATCTTTCGTAAGGAGTGAAGAATATAGTAAAATTTAAGACTGAGATATTATCTTAATAATTAATGATTAATGAAAGTCTGGGTTTAAATTGGTTGAGTCAACATCTTAAGTTCGTAACAGCACATTGCGTGTCAACACCCAAACAACTTCCATGAATATGTTGCCTTGGTTCTAGCACCGAAACATGTCGGGCGATTAGCGTTCCAGTGATTAACAGCAATACTGGAACCCCAAAAGGAGTACAAGGACAAATGCACCAGATAAAACTTAGATAACCGTTAAAAACTAAAGTAAACTTTCTGAAAAATTTCTTGAACAATAGTAGGTTTCAATTCAAACTACGCATCAATTTTATGTAACATTTTAATTTGTTATTTTAAATTGTTATACATTTTAATCTCCTTTTAAAACTAGTTCATAGATATTATATGTGTTCGATTTTTAATATCACTCCAAATAATTGGTCAATTTTAGTGTAACGTATCATTTTATTAGTTCATTTTCACTTGACTCATATTTACACATTATATTTTAACTACTTTAGTAAACTAGTTATTATTATAATTGTTTTATTTGTAGTTCCATTTTTAAAATAATTGTCAACCAATAGTGTAGTTTGTCATGTTATTAACTCATCCTATTTGACTCGTATTACAGTACACGTTGTAATGTAGATATGTAATACCAAATATGCTAACATCCTATAAAGATTAATCATAGTATCAATTATACACAATATACTATAATTATCAACCCATTTAAACCCATACTTTCATTAATCATTAAATATTAAGATAATATCTGAGTCTTAAATTTTACAAAAATATGTTTGGGATTATGAAGGCTTAATTTAAAGGAAGTGCACCCACATTTGCCTATAAGATAGTGGAAAATCGTTTTATAAAATGACTTTAGTGCATTCGACTGGGATCGACCCTTAATCTCCTCGTATTTGGCAGCCTAGTTTATACTTTTTATTAATTTTGTTGTGTCTTTGACTTAATATGCACATTGTTTGTGTTTGAAATGTTAGAGACTTGTTAATTAAACCAACTTTCCCACAATGGTGTGCACGTGGACTATACGTCTATCTCGTCTAATCTCTTTTACCGGTGACGTGGAGGTTGGTCTACGTACGGGTGCACTGAAGGTGTTTTTATCCTAAACTGTTCCCTACGCACATACAAATATATTTACTCTAAATTATACCTTCTTCATACCTACCCCATTTCTGTAATTAAATGCGGATTAGCAAGACGTAAAAAGACTAAAAAAAATTACTTGTTTTTATCTGAAATACTAATTTTATTTTATTAAGATTGGTGTGAATTTGTAACTGAAAATTTTTGTTTTGCCACAGTTCTTAAACATTTTTGTAGACTTCATTGAGTTTGTATCTATCTCGATAATATTTCTTGTTTGTTTCCCTGATTGAAACTGTTTCTTTTTTTAAATCATGCTATATTTATTACATTTATCTACAACTATACGTATTTCCAAATTTCCAAATTAACTACAGTTACGAACTAAGATTTTTGATTACCAAGCAATGCTCTAAAACATACTTTCCACCGCGCCTTTTTTTATTTATAATCAAAATGTAATTTTCAAACATTCCACAGTTCAAGAGCTACTTGTATACTAGTGAAATTTTATTTCTCTAAACGCCATTTTATTTCTTCGTGGTGTAGTGCAAACAATACATATTTTGTAAAGATTTTATTATACAGCTTTGTCATAGTAAGGATATATGTTTAAAAATTAACTTCACATCTGATAGTACTGTGAAACCTAGCTCAACTGAAGGGTCCCGAGTTGGATTGCTGGCACAGCTGAAAATTTAACTATTGTTAAAATTTGAGTTTTTCTTTTTAAATCGAGGAATTAACAGGTTTTGATTTTGTCCTATAGTTAGTAAGTCGTGTGCTTATATAATAAAATATTAAGTACTTGGGGCAGTGATATGCTATATCACAAAATATTAGTTCTGAAATATTGGTCTTAAGTTTTAAAAAATCAATAATTTATAAAATTGAATAATTATTATTGTGTCTTAATTTAAAACAAACTTTGAACTTTCAAAAATCGGTACAGTAATTAAGCTTGTTGCTGTGTACAACGAAATATAAGAACACAACTAAATATTAACTATAACTGTTACATTTGTTGTTGCAGAGCACAATATTGCCCCAAACCCTTCGATTCGTGAGAGAAAAACTCATCACCTTTTAAATAATGTTGTTAAAGTATTTACTATTCACTTTATGTTTAGGTTGTTATAGCTGATACCTGATCCATAGAATTTGATTAACTTAAAAAAAACTAGTTATTAAGTGTCACGTCAGGGAGTGATAAATGATCATTTCTGTTGCATTCTCTCCGAAGGTCGTTAAACTTATTTTTCTTAGAGGGCTGAAGGAATCTATCTCGCAGGTGTTGGAATATTGATGGTGCCCAACGCCAGCAATAATTTGGCTGTGATATATCAAATTATCGCCTTTAATTCATCGGTAACTCAAACACTGACCTGCTTGTCCAGCTACAAGACATGAGTTCGTGACTCTTTGCCCAGCTTACAACATATATTATAGGCGTCTAGGCGTGTGCTACGTGTGCAACCGCACACACAAACAATTCAGGATGGTGCCAAAATGGCCCAAAATTAAATATATTTTATTCTGAAAATTGAAAAATGACACCTGGACAGAATATGATATCTGTGTGGAGTGATCCCTCACTAAATGCATACATAATAGCTTCGCTATTTGATTCATAAATATATTTTGTTTTTATCTGGGAAATTATAAGTATAATTAAAGAAAGTAATTTGTAAGAAGAATGCTTATTTCTTAAATTAATATTTACATCCATGCCAAACAAAGTACTTTTTTTATTTCAAATTAGTACATTAGAATACATTAAAAAAGCAAATACATTTTGAATGTTGTTTAGTGCGACGTTCCCCCGTCAACTACATTGGTGACGAGGACTATACTAGTTGCCGGGTTGAGACTGTACGATGTATGAGTTAGGCTCAGGCCGACCCTTTGGTGGGTGGCAGGGGAGTTTTAATGTTAGTTTTTATTCTGTCAGTCACCTAACCTCAGTGCGAGTGATTTATTGACAATCGCTTACTCGCTTTATTTTTAGTTCGGTGTTGGTGACCTGGTGGTCTAGGGGTAAGGTGTCAGACTTCTTTGCTGGCGGCCGGGGTTCAATCCTCGGTCCCGGCACAAATTTATCTGATTACCAAACCCTTCCTTCACCTCTGACAAGACATCTTGTGAATGTGGGGAATGCCAGGCCTCCACCGTGGTTCGGATTCCACGTTAAACTGTAGGTCCTTCATTTCATCTCACAATCACCCTACCATTACACATTAGCGTAAGTGCGTATAACCCGAATGGGTAGTAAGACGCGGTGCTAACAATAATAATAATAATAGTTCGGTGTTGCAATTCGCGACTTAATATTTTTAATTTATATGGTGTTCCGTGAAATTTTGCTTGTGTTTTTTTCAATTATTATTTTGGTGCAAACCTTTTTAGTATGAGCTGTACTCTGTGAAGTCTATTGTGTCTTGTGGTGTATTGCTGTTATTATTATGTTTTTACTTTTTGTGGTGTCTGTTTTTTTTTATAATATTAATTTTTTTTAAACAGTTACTAAAATGTTTTCCAAACTTTCCGCAGCCGAAAATAAATAATTTGTATTTATTTAATGACGGCAAGCATTAGTAAAGAAAGTGAAATTGAAATTTAAACTCTATGTAATGCTGATCATCTGTTGAAACAGCGCTCAGAGGTGGACAAAGATTGCTCAGAATATTTAATAAATAATAATGCCGATAATTCTAACACCACAAAAATTATTGATCACAGTGATAAGAGTTATGTGACTGATACAATCCAAGAAATGAATAATTCATGTGACAAATTGAAAGATCCAGCTAATTGGCCCAAAGTGCTAAGCGCAACTGAACGTGATTTTATTATTTCGCAAGGACCAATCTCAGCAGTATTAGACAGCTACCCTAGAGACGGTGCAAAAAGCTCATTTTCCAACGTATTTTATTATCGGCTTGCTTCCAAAGGCGAGAAAATTAGAAGACGATGGCTAATGTGTTCCCAGTCTAAGGGAAGTGTATTCTGTTTTTGCTGCAAGGTATTTAACACGGCACTCACCAGCACTACATTATCTTATGAAAATGGAAACTGTGATTGAAGGCACATAGGAAAACTCTTTCCCAACATGAAACGTCCTCTGACTCTGACCACTTAAAGTGCTACGAAATATGAGTTGAAGCAGAAAGGAAGTTTAACACTGGCAAGGCAATTGATGACGAAAATCAAAGATTAATTGTCCAGGAAAAAGAACGACGGAAAAATGTCTTCACGAGAAATCTTACCATCTTGCCATCTTGCCACCTTGCCCAACACAACATGGCTTTTCGAGGAACTCACGAGAGATCTCGCTATCATACATTTCCTTGCCCAGCACAACACGGCTTTTCGAGGAACTCACGAGAGATCTCGCTATCATACAGTTCTTTTCCCAGCACAACACGGTTTTTCGAGGAACTCACGAGAGATCTCGCCATCATACAGTTCTTTTCCCAGCACAACATGGTTTTTCGAGGAACTCACGAGAGATCTCGCTATCATACATTTCCTTGCCCAGCACAACATGGCTTTTCAAGGAACTCACGAGAGATCTCGCTATCATACATTTCCTTGCCCAGCACAACACGGCTTTTCGAGGAACTCACGAGAGATCTCGCTATCATACAGTTCTTTTCCCAGCACAACACGGTTTTTCGAGGAACTCACGAGAGATCTCGCCATCATACAGTTCTTTTCCCAGCACAACATGGCTTTTCGAGGAACTCACGAGAGATCTCGCCATCATACAGTTCTTTTCCCAGCACAACATGGCTTTTCGAGGAACTCACGAGAGATCTCGCTATCATACATTTCCTTGCCCAGCACATCATGGCTTTTCAAGGAACTCACGAGAGATCTCGCCATCATACAGTTCTTTTCCCAGCACAACACAGTTTTTCGAGGAACTCACGAGAGATCTCGCCATCATACAGTTCTTTTCCCAGCACAACATGGCTTTTCGAGGAACTCACGAGAGATCTCGCTATCATACATTTCCTTGCCCAGCACATCATGGCTTTTCAAGGAACTCACGAGAGATCTCGCCATCATACAGTTCTTTTCCCAGCACAACACGGTTTTTCGAGGAACTCACGAGAGATCTCGCCATCATACAGTTCTTTTCCCAGCACAACATGGTTTTTCGAGGAACTCACGAGAGATCTCGCTATCATACATTTCCTTGCCCAGCACAACATGGCTTTTCGAAAAACTCACGAGAGATCTCGTTATCATACATTTCCTTGCCCAGCACAACATGGCTTTTCAAGGAACTCACGAGAGATCTCGCCATCATACAGTTCTTTTCCCAGCACAACACGGTTTTTCGAGGAACTCACGAGAGATCTCGCCATCATACAGTTCTTTTCCCAGCACAACATGGCTTTTCGAGGAACTCACGAGAGATCTCGCTATCATACATTTCCTTGCCCAGCACATCATGGCTTTTCAAGGAACTCACGAGAGATCTCGCCATCATACAGTTCTTTTCCCAGCACAACACGGTTTTTCGAGGAACTCACGAGAGATCTCGCCATCATACAGTTCTTTTCCCAGCACAACATGGCTTTTCGAGGAACTCACGAGAGATCTCGCTATCATACATTTCCTTGCCCAGCACAACATGGCTTTTCAAGGAACTCACGAGAGATCTCGCTATCATACATTTCCTTGCCCAGCACAACATGGCTTTTCAAGGAACTCACGAGAGATCTCGCCATCATACAGTTCTTTTCCCAGCACAACACGGTTTTTCGAGGAACTCACGAGAGATCTCGCCATCATACAGTTCTTTTCCCAGCACAACATGGCTTTTCGAGGAACTCACGAGAGATCTCGCTATCATACATTTCCTTGCCCAGCAAAACATGGTTTTTCGAGGAACTCACGAGAGATCTCGCCATCATACAGTTCTTTTCCCAGCACAACACGGCTTTTCGAGGAACTCACGATGATGTACCTCACTGTTCAGTCAGCCTTCTTTCCTTCGCACTTGCACCGGCCGCTTCACCCTCCCTCCACAGACACAGACACAGACAAAAGGCATGCTCCGATGCTTCCAGAAGGGGAGCATGAGAGCAAGTTCCAACACGTACCGACCAATTGGTCACACCGTGTGGTTCGCAAAAATTTAAAAACGGGTTGTCGCGTTTCGCGAAGTTCTGAAACAAAGAAACAGAGATTACATAATATTAGTAATATTGGGGGTAAAAAAAAGGGGGGGGATAAGAATTTGAGAAACCGACTAAGGGTTTTTTTAGAGTTACGTGCGGAGACACTACTCTATGGGGGGCTGGGTGAGAGCCTCCCAAACCACTGTTGACACTTCTCGCTTATCCGAGCAGGGCTTTGGGACGTCGATGACACCCACCAGGGTCGATGACGTAGTTCCCAAGCCCCTGGATAAGAGGATTGGTGGCACCGGGAAGTCTGGCGTAGAAGGACTGCCCAGTTTCCGGAAGATGGTCCTTGATGGTAGGCATATCCAGGTCGCGATGAAGAGTCTCATTCCGGACATACCAAGGTGCGCCCACAATGATCCTCAGACACACGCTCTGGAACACCTGCATTCTCCTCATATACGTGTCTGCCAGGTGACCCCAAGCGGGACACGCATAGTCGAGGATCGGCCTGAGCAGCTGCTTGTACAGCGTCAGACCGTTCCTTGTAGACAGGGCGCTACGCCTGTTAAGCAGTGGGCCTAGGACCCCAGCCTTTGCCTCGCCTTGTTGAGTCTTTCGTTGCAGTGTCGTCTCCGGGTCAGTTTTGTGTCCAGCGTAAGTCCCAGGTACTTAACACGGTCCGCCCATCTGATCTGTCTCTCCGAACAGCTGGAGTGGGGCCGGCCTGTAGTACTTTCTTTTCCATGTGAAGAGCATACCCTCCCCCCCCCCCCCCCTCCCTACTGCCGGTCCGGCCCACAGTCCATGTTGTCTGAGCCGTCCTTGACGACTCCACCTCTGCTCACTGCGCCAGCGCTTCCTATTGGCTCGCGTGATGGACACTGTCTCTAACGGTTTCTCGCGCCAATAGGAAGCCCCCGTTTTCCCCATTGGTCAAGGCGGGCAGTGGTGGAGGGTATATAACACGGTGATCTCTGGAGCTATTTTTTCAGTGGTGACCCAACCCTGGAGAACCACCTTTATGAAAGAGCATAATAAACCATTTTTATTCGTTTGAAAAGAGCATTTTATCGTCACTCCCTATCCTCCCACGACTATCCCCGACCTCCCACCGCGACTCCGTGTTGCCGGGACGGTTATCCTGCCTCCCACCGCGACTCTGTGTTGCCGGGACTGTTCCCCCTGCCTCCCACCGCGACTCCATGTTGCCGGGACAGATCCTTACCTCCCACCGCGACTTCGTGTTGCCGGGACTCTGACCTATCACCCTCCAACCTTGACCGACCCTTCCGACGGTGAACCCACGGGATGGGATACACCCGCCGCGCCGGCAAGGCCCACCGACAAAAGACCTTAAGAAGACGACAACCACAACGAAACAATACTCCACCCGTGGACCCATCTACTACGATCACCAGACCCCCGAACGTCAACACTCCGCTCCAGCATCGTCAAGAGTCCCTGCACCCGAGCTGGCCAACTCCTCCCCTCGTCTTCCCTTTCCCCAACCATCCGACCCCCACCTACTCCAATTTCCCCTTCAGCTCTGAGGGTTACCATCTTCATGCCCTGGCCACCCAGAACCCGCCTATGTTTTCTCCCCCATCTCCCTTCCCTACCCCCATCCACTGGACCCGCGAGATCGACGCATGGAAACCAAGGTCACCCGGAAACTGGACTTCGACCAACTAAACCACCAGTTACCCCGAAGTACCAGTGAGAGGGATAACAACGAGAGATCTCGCTATCATACATTTCCTTGCCCGGCACAACACGGCTTTTCGAGGAATCACGAGAGATCTCGCTATCATACATTTCCTTGCCCGCACAACACGGCTTTTCGAGGAACTCACGAGAGATCTCGCTATCATACATTTCCTTGCCCAGCACAACACGGCTTTTCGAGGAATTCACGAGAGATCTCGCATCATACATTTCCTTGCCCAGCACAACAGCTTTCGAGAACTCGAGAATTCGACAAATTTACCTGCTGCACAACACGGCTTTCGAGAATTCACAGAGATTCGCCATCATACATTTCCTTGCCCAGCACAACATGGCTTTTCGAGGAACTCACGAGAGATCTCGCTATCATACATTTCCTTGCCCAGCACAACACGGCTTTTCGAGGAATTCACGAGAGATCTCGCCATCATACATTTCTTTCCCAGCACAACACGGCTTTTTCGAGGAATTCACGAGAGATCGTTATATTCTTGCAGACAAGATTTGAGGAACAG
Source organism: Timema cristinae (assembly GCA_039000515.1). Classification (NCBI taxonomy): domain Eukaryota; kingdom Metazoa; phylum Arthropoda; class Insecta; order Phasmatodea; family Timematidae; genus Timema; species Timema cristinae. The sequence continues at coordinate 136,711,449 of JBCFYV010011172.1, forward strand.
ATCTCGCTATCATACATTTCCTTGCCCAGCACAACACGGCTTTTCGAGGAACTCACGAGAGATCTCGCTATCATACATTTCCTTGCCAGCACAACACGGCTTTTCGAGGAACTCACGAGAATCTCGCTATCATACATTTCCTTGCCCAGCACAACACGGCTTTTCGAGGAATTCACGAGAATCTCGCCATCATACATTTCCTTGCCCAGCACAACATGGCTTTTCGAGGAATTCACGAGAGATCTCGCCATCATACATTTCCTTGCCCAGCACAACACGGCTTTCGAGGAACTCACGAGAGATCTCGCTATCATACATTTCCTTGCCCAGCACAACACGGCTTTTCGAGGAATTCACGAGAGATCTCGCATCATACATTTCCTTGCCAGCACAACACGGCTTTTCGAGGAACTCACGAGAGATCTCGCTATCATACATTTCCTTGCCCAGCACAACACGGCTTTTCGAGGAATCAGGAGATCTCGCCTACATTTCCTTGCGCACACACGGCTTTTCGAGATCGGAGATCTCGCTATCATACATTTCTTGCCCAGCACAACACGGCTTTTCGAGGAACTCACGAGAGATCTCGCTATCATACATTTCCTTGCCAGCACAACACGGCTTTTCGAGGAACTCACGAGAGATCTCGCTATCATACATTTCCTTGCCAGCACAACACGGCTTTTCGAGGAATTCACGAGAGATCTCGCCATCATACATTTCTTTGCCAGCACAACACGCTTTTCGAGGATTCACGAGAGATCTCGTATCATACATTTCCTTGCCCAGCACAACATGGCTTTTCGAAAACTCACGAGATATCTCCCATCATACGGTTTCCTTGCCCAGCACAACATGGCTTTTCGAGGAACTCACAAAACCCTCTACAGTAAAAACAATGAAATTTTCTCGTGCTTGTAAGTTGATTGAAAATTCAATCTGTTTGAAGGAACATATTTCCGAATTCTGGAGAAAGACAATCTCAGATGTATAACATATTTGGGAAAGAACAATCAAAATGGTATAATAGGGTCTAGTTTTAAAATGGCCATAGATATTTTTCTCCACAGTTTTTTTTAGATAGGGGTGGGGGCCCAAAACTTTTGCCTTAGACCGGCCCTGGATATTATATAGATATGACAAGATTCGAAAATTAATAATTACTGGACGCAATGGATATTAAATTAAATCTACGCATTTTTACAAACGATCGATTAGGCCTTCTCCTTTCCCATTTCATCGATGGCGTTCAAACTGCTTGGCATGCGTTCATTAAGTTTTATACAACTTTTTAATTTTTTTTTAAATTTAACGTTCACTTCCAAACTGACTGATTATATCAGCACATTACTAATAAACTAACTTAAATTTAGAAAAGATACAACATCCAGCCCCGGCCGTTAGTTCATCACTTTGAAAGGGGAAACCTAAATTTCACCAAGGATACATTTTTCGCTCATGCTGGGGATTGAACTTGGGATCCTTAGCTCAGTACGCTACCGATTTAGCTAATGTATCGGGCTAAAATGTATTCACTCGTGTTTTTTATCACGTGTTTTACTACTTGTTTAACTTATAAACATGTATGATAATTACTATAATGAGGTAGGAATTAGTAAGGAAGCATTTTAGAGGTAATATACCAGTATTTGTGTAGAAAGAGAGTGGAAAATCACTTAGGGAAAACTATCATCAGTAGACAATACTGGAATTTCAATTCCGATCTCCCCGTCATCAGTAGGCCAGTCGCTTAGACCTCTCAGCCACAGAAGCGAGTTACTCATATAGTAATTTGCCCTCAAAAATAAACTTTTAGGGCGTTTACAAAAACATGCATAGTAACTAACAGTGACTGAAGATCACTTCAGTCCACTTTTCTTAGAAAGGTCTTTTTAGAAAATAAAGACATATTTTTGCGGTCAGTATTGATTACATTTTATTATATTTTTATTGTTGTTTTATAGTTATGGATACTGTCTATCAAAAGTGACAGCTGTAGATCACAATACCTGACGTATGAATACGTGAAAGTAGATCTAGTAACTTTTATAGCTGTCCGATAAGGGTCTTCCTATGAAAATTTGACTCCATATTTATCCTACAACTCTCAAAATTGACTCAATCTATATAAAAAAGGGACCGCTGCAAAAAACATGATTTGGCGTATGATCATGTAAAAGTAATTTTTTTTAAACTCTCACGTAAGTTACTTTTTATGTCAATCTGGCTATATACCTTTACGGAGTTGACTATATTTACCTAAAACATAAGATACCTTTGTCAGATAACTTTACGATTGAGATTGGCGTTCTTATGATATTCTTATGATATTCTTATGATAGTTAAATTGCATCAGTCCATTATTTTTATTATTATTGTTATTATTATTGTTAAATAGAATCAGTCTATTGTTATTATTATTATTGTTAAATAGCACCAGTCCATTATTATTATTGTTATTATGGTTGTTATTGTTATTATTATTATTGATAGAAGCAGTACTAATATGTCGGTCATGACTTGTCTACTCTTTAATTTATGAGGGAGGGGAGGAGTGAATAAAGTGTATTTTAAGGACATATAATAGTTATTTCCTTTTGACAGAGAATATAAAACCATACTGTCGCTATAATTTTCAGTGCACATACAGTAGCAGGAATTCAAACCAGGACGCCTATAATTCACTGTCAGGAGTGGTAACCTTTACACACCAACCATGCATGTATTACCTTGCTAACACTAAAGCTTGCTAATTAAATATGTTGAAAGCTTAAGTTTATTAAATGAAAATACTGATTATTACTAGCGACCATAAATCATATTCAATACTCACATCATTTTCACTGCAAATCAAAATAATAATATTGGATGAAATTAATTAATTTATTCACTCGGCTATTCTGTGACACACCAACTCATTTAAGAAATGTAATGTAATACTAATTTATAACTCTACATTTTTATTTGTAAAATCTGTATAGTAATGGCAAACTTATGGAAATCTCCATTTAATTAATTGACCTCATTCATCGAATTCACCTTCTGTACTATATTTATGTGTTGGCTAATGAGTTCCTGTTTCTCTCTATGCATCTTGTTTTGGGTGAATATAATTAGTTTTCTTTCCCTGCAAATACGCTTCAATTCATCGATATGTAGTATAATAAAGATTTTAGGAATATTTGGAAAATTATACAGGAAATGTAAAAGTGCTGTAGGAGTGTCCATCATGAAAATTATGGATTTTTTTAATCGTGGTTTATTTCTCCACCAAATCGCGGAACCATATTTAGAACGGTGTTTGGGAAATATTTTACTATGTGTATACCCCTCATACACTAATGTGGTGAGAATTAAGGTAAATATAATTTAGAGGAAATGTATCTGAATTTTCGTAATAATAGACGGACAAATATAACCTTGAGTACACCCGTCTGAGGTTTAAAACCCGACCTCCCTGTCAGTGTATGTATCCAGCAAACTATAGTTTTGATATTTAGTCCACGTGCCACCGATACAGTTTTAGAGAAAAATCAATTTCGCTCGCTGAGTTTGTAACAAAACCTAGGAAGGCCTTCCCACAAAAACGTAGTATAATCGATTTTAATAATTTTACTGGAGATACTAAAAACTAAATAAAAACATCTTAGCCAATAATAAAGGGTTTATGCCGAACCATAGCCTAGATCTTTTGACAGCTCATTAATAAAACTGCCATTTACATCATAATGGTTAAGATATTTAGTTTTCATTATCCCCTATAAAATTACTAAAATGGATTATACAACAGTTTTGTGGAGAACCCTTTTTTTTTAATTAATGTTGTGACCTACTAAGTAGCAGACCCACACTAACAACTTTATGCATGTGTGTACTTAAATAGTTAAATAAACTTTGCTAGTTATCATGTATCGCTGTTATTTTATTATTATATTTATTTATTATTATTATTATTAGCACCGCGTCTTACTACCCGTTCGGGTTATACGCACTTACGCTAATGTGTAATGGTAGGGTGATTGTGAGATGAAATGGAAGGACCTACAGTTTAACGTGGAATCCGAACCACGGTGGAGACCTGGCATTCCCCCACATTCACAAGATGTCTTGTCAGAGGTGAAGAAGGGTTTGGCAATCAGATAAATCTGTGCCGGGACCGAGGATTGAACCCGGCCGCCAGCATAGAAGTCTGACACCTTACCCCTAGACCACCAGGTCACCGTGTATCGCTGTTGCTTCCAACAAATTTAATTGTAATGTATTAATTTTATACACGTTAGTTAACGAGGTTCTATCAAGTAAGGTTTAACTTAGAGGAAATACATCCTCATTTAAGTGGCAAATACCATTTAGGAAAAACCACCCTCATTGCACCCGATAGGGATCGAACCCCGATCTCTCCGTTTTCGGCAGTCTAGCCCAACACGAGAGTAGTGCGTTTGACCACGTGGCCACAAAAGCTGGTTCTTTTTATGTAAGATATCACACATGTTTAAAAAAAAAAATTATACGCCTTTTTTAACTGGTCAGAACTTTTACCCAAATTTCGGTTGAAACAATATTTAAAAAACATCAAATCATTTAATAAATAATTCAAGATTTCTAAATTTCTGCAACGCTTTTAACACACCTTTGTGAGTCTTCCATTGTTAATTAGTGTGTGTTTAAGTAATTGCTGTAATTTACAAACGCCGAGTCACACTTACTAATTTCATTGAAGTTTTTTTTTTTTTCAATTAAATGTAAACCATGTTTTTCGATAAAATCTCGTTTGGGTAGATGGTCGTATTGTATTAACTTTAAATTGACATCATGATAGCTTCAGGTACAGGTAGGCTCGCTTAATTCTTCCTGTGATAAATCTATAGCAGAAGAGTTAATTAAAACATTTATTAAAAAATCGCATGTTTCGGGTATTTCTAGTTTACCACCGTTTCACTTCTACCGGCTGTGTGTGGGGGAAGAGGGGGGGGGGGTGCGCGTGCGCAGTTAATGTTCCAAACGGAAATTTATTTAAATTCTGGACACGTTCCAGGAAGAGGAGACGATGAAATAAAGCAGTTTAACCTTGGGCAACAAATGTTACATGAGAGAGAAGGTACATTCGTAGCTAATGCAATAAAAGAGAAGGATTATTTTTTTGTGATGATGGGAGAAACCATATTGGTCGCGGGTCTCAAGACATTCGTTCTGACATTGGAAAGGGGTGACCGAGGTGGAAAACTTCATAAACAGGGCTTTCAACTGTGGGGAGACCTTCTTCGGTTGCCGCATGATATCGCTAACCGGCCTCGTCAGAGGTCCTGGCCGCTAACTTAGTGGTCCTGGGGTCGATTACCGACTAGAACCGGGGGATTATTCTCGAAAGGGGATAATTCTCATGGTCCCTAGAGTGTGTTTAGTTAAGGTTAAGTTAATTTAAGATTAAAATAACCAAAGCTATTATTTAGCTTTTAGTGAGGATTATTCCATCTAGATATCATATTATAAAAATTCCTGGATAGCTCAGTGGTTAGAGCATTGGCGCATTAAGCCAAAGGACCCGGGTTCGATTCCCGTGTCCAGGTGTCATTTTTCAATTTTCAGAATATGATATCTAGATGCGAGTAATCCTCACTAAAAGCATAAGTAATAGCTTCGGCTATTTGATTCTCAAATATGCAATCCCTTACATTATAATAATTGTACAATGGCAGCATAAGCCAACTACCGAGTCGAAGATGGCCTGCGTTATCTGATAGCTCGTGATCTTAATAAAATCACACATTTGTAGCCGAGGATTTCCGCACGTCCATCATAGACTCTGCCTTAAAATATGAGTGAAGAATTACTCTGATCACGGGGCAATTCTTGGATAGCTCAGTGATTAGAGTATTTATGTACTAAACCAAGGGTCCCGGGTTCGATTCCCGTGTCCAGGTGTCATTTTTCAATTTTCAGAATTAGGTTAATTTAAGATCGCCATTGGCTTCACCCCATCATATTCCCTATAATCATCTCCTCACGTCATCGGGACACGGAAAGAGCGTTCGGAAAGGATGTACTATTGATGATTACTCTCGTGCGTCCCCTGAGCAACGGTACTTTAGTACTGGATAATTTTTCCGTTAACTGAGCTACAGTTGGATGTAGCCCAGACGTGCAATTAGCTCTAATTATTATTATGGTCTCGCTGACACTCAGATACCACTCTAGTTCCAATAACCGCCACTCTCACACGTCCGGATACGACCTGACGTAGACTATCGGAGCGCTGATTGGCGGTGAAAACGTTCAGAGATCCCGCAATCTTTAAGGCGTAGTTTGTTATCTTAAAATATGGGTCACGTCAAAATCAAGGCGAATGTTATCAACATAATCCAGTTGAATTAAAAACCTTATGTATTAATTTTTTAACGTATTTATAATTTAAGTCAAAAGACAGACTCAACTTTTTTTAAACAAAGTTTAATGTGGAATGTTTCAGTTTTGATGTCAAGGTAAATGGTAATAAGAATAAATCCAACCTTCCTAAAAAATTATTTTTATTAGGAACACAACAACATTTTTAAAGATGGTCAAGGATTGTTTAAATTGGTTTTGATGTTTAATAACTATATTCTAAAACAAAAATATTTGTGAATAAACTTCTCTTAAAGTAGGCAGCGTCTTTAAATTATGACTTGAAAAATTACTCCAAGTACGAGGTAATCCTAAATAAATAAATGAAAGAGCGTTGATACACTAAACAAGTCAATTCTTGTCTCCCGTATGCTATTATTTATTAAATTAAATTGAGAAAACGTTAGATAAATCTATTGATAGTTTCGGGAAGTTTGCCCTAACTTTCACTTCATATTGAGTTTATATGGCGAGATTTTGGAATGAAGGGAGGCGGTGACAAACGTGCACCTCCCCACACCCCAACGCTTCCACCCTCGAACTCGCATGCACACGTCTTAGCGACGCATCGTGGTGGCTTCTTGTTTTCAACTTTCGTGAACTCCCGACAAAGCAGGAATCCTTACAACCTCTTGCTTTCTTCAGGAAACTCATACAGGCGCAAGACGTTTTCATCACTCCCTCTACTCTGCACTTCTTTTTTTTATTACCATACGATTTGGGAGGTGGGGAGCTAATTATGTTGTCGAGGTTTGTACGGAAACTCTGGCTAGCCTTAAAAAATGAAGTTATCCCTCTGACAAGCATATAAAAATGTCTTAGTTGGAAAGCACAGGGACATACATATTAATGTCGTAATCTTTTATTCAACAGATAAGTGTCGTCTTGTTTGGGGGAGAAGGGGCCGAATGAAGCTGCTGTCACCCAACTGTCAGATTACTAGATTTCATAAAGTTCTGACCGATTATACATGCTGTTGGCTTTGATGGGTGTTGAATATTTACACGTTTTCATGAGAGTTTTAATTTAGTTTGGATTTAACTTTTTTCTGCGCCATCAGATGAGAAACTTTATTAGGATGAGTCAAAATTTAATTGAATGTAGTGATCAAGGCATACCCATAGATTTGTATTTTTAGAACATTGATGCTCCACGCGACCTTCAACAGAACTGGCAGCTGCACTACTAATATGGGGACAAGGCCCTCTACTTGGTTATTTTTTACGCATGCATTAATACTTACTTTCTTCAAACCGTCGCCTTGGTATAGTGTGGTCAGTGCATCTGGCTACGAACCTAGGGATCCCGGGTTCGATTTCATGGATGGTATCGTGGGTAGTTTTCACTAAAAGGGAATTAATGGTCACCAGGGTTTGGTTGATTAGACTCAAGTTATATATGTGTTTCCACTGGTTCCATACCCTCATATTCACTATCATCATCATCATCATCTCATCTCATCGGGATATGGTAAGAGCCTCCACGGAAAGGATGTACGATTATTACATTCGGACGTCCCCTGGGCAACGGTACACTAGATCTGGCTAATTCAGTGGTTCCCAACCGGTGTGCCGCGGTACTTTGGTTTTCCGCAAAATTTTGGAAGTGTGCCACCAAAATTTCCTAAGATTTTAACACAACTAAACATGTTGTTATAAATCTACTACTAGTTCCAGTTTTAAGTCTCCCAAAGTGTTATGACGATAGATAATTTTAGGTTTCACTTTAAAAGAAGATTGTGACCGACCAGTTTATATCTGTATCTTCTGTGGAGAACGCCTGAGCAATGAAACAATGATTCTGAGCCAAATTAAGCGGCATCCAACCACCAAACATCCCAGTGAGTCCCAAAAAACCATCATCCTAACACAAGGCACAAATAAAATTGAAAAAATTGAAAAAAATTTTAGAAAGTGCACCTGAGGCGTCATTCGAAGTTGCTGAATTGATCGCAAAAAACACGAAACGACGTGTTATTGGTGAAAATTTGATGGGGGCAGCTTGTCAGGCCATTATTGAAACCATGCTTATAAAATAATCTAAAGAGCAAATTTCAAAATGCCTATGTCCAATAATACGATACGCTGACGTATTTCTGAAATATCTAAGAACATCAGTCAAAATGTTGTTAAAAAATTAAAGTAAACAGGGAATTTGCTCTGCAAGTAGATGAGGGCACCGACAGAAGAATACTCTTAGTGTCAACTGCATCTTAATACTCATCATTTTAATTTTAATCTAAATTTAATAGAAACATATTTTATATTACAGCCTTTACACAAGTATGCCGTGAAAATATTATCTTGGACTAAGTGTGCCCTGGAGTGAAAAAGGTTGGAAATCCCTGAGCTAATATTTCCACACTACGAGTAATGTAGCTCAGACACGCATTAACACACACACACTCTCTTCAAGAAATTCATATTATAAAAGTGTGTATTCCATAGCCTCAATGATTGAAATAAATGTAATAGTCTAAAATAAATGGTACAATGCACCGCACATACTTTCTCCCTCTTTATCTTAAAATAGATACTTAATAAAAACTCATAACATTTGTGAAATGAAATAATAGGGCTAAATATTTTTTATACAAACATTACACCAAATACCATAAATGAAATAATTTACAATGTTACTTACTTTATGGCATTAGGAACTAGGAACACTGTTACAGAAAAATTTAAAAAAGAGTAACATCTTTGTCCACCAAAGTGCATAAGAATCAATTTCGTTTTCAAAGACCTGAATCAAAAAGTATATATACAGGTGCCGGTATTTGTTTATAGCTCAGAAACCTTTGGTTTTTATAAAAGTATATTGTAAATAGAATCTTTTTATTTTAAATAGTAATAACACTTTACAATGATAAGTTATTTTGAATCTCATATAGTTGCGGAGAAAATATGAGAATTGGGACCTTTCCTTGGTTTAAAATACGCTCTAAGTTATGTTCGTGGGAAAATGAGAATTGCCGTCTTAATTATAATGATGGGTGACCTGGTGGTCTAGGGGTAGGGTGTCGGACTTCTGTGCTGGGGTCCGGTGTTCAATCCTCGGTCCCGGCACAGATTTATCTGATTGCCAAACCCTTCCTTCCACCTCTGACAAGACATCTTGAAATATGGGGAATGCCAGGCCTCCACCGTGGTTCGGATTCCACGTTAAACTGTAGGTCCTTCATTTCATCTCACAATCACCCTACCATTACACATTAGCGTAAGTGCGTACAACCCGAACGGGTAGTAAGATGCGGTGCTAATAATAATAATAATAATAATAATAATAATAATAATAATAATAATAATTATTATTATTATTATTATTATTATTATTGTTATTATTATTATTATTATTATTATTATTATTATTATCCTATTATGTTACACAGTGTCTAGATATAAAATGTAATCAAAATAATTAGAGCTTATTTCGAGAAAATTGTTTTTGTCTTTTTTTTCCCTTAAGCAAACTACCCTTAAATTTAGGATTGGTTAGGTAATTCCAAAAATCTCTTGTGAGGACCTTATGAAAACAACCCCAGTTACCAATCTTAGCCCCATCGGTAAAATAGTTTCGATTCTAGCCGGTGGTACAGACAGACAGACGGCATTGAGAAAACAACTTTTTGTTTTGTTTCAGGGGGTCATGAAACGTCGACATTTATCAAAATCTCTAGTTCGATTTTTGACGATCACAATACTTTCACTCCGAGGTGTATAGAGAAAGTAAAAATGATAATTAACTCAGTTTATTTAGGTGTATCATTTTTGCATATAAATTCAAAATAAATTGGATGTTCGCACCAATTATGCCGAGCGCGTAGAGTTTTTACTCGTTGGAATAAAAAGCCTTATTTCTAGCAAGCGTATGTCTTAGAATTATTCTATTCATACATAGATGATTGGATTCTCCATCACTCGGACTTAAGTGGGATTCGTTAAGCTTAGTTCGTTTCTGAACAATTTTCTAAAATAACCTATTCGGTATGGTTGGGTAATATAGTTTTTTAACCTTGATTAACGTTGCAGAGGCTTGGCCAGTGCTATGATCAGTGCTATTCAAAACGATACATTGTAATGCAAATTATTGTTTTATCATTGCATTTTCATTTAGCTAATTTTCTGCATCGATCGGGCTAATTAGTTTCGTAGAGACCAGTTCGGTACTTTTGATGGAAAGGAAATCATGTTGAAAGGGGTTTAGTCATGTTCACGGGTTCTAGAGAGAAAAATAACTACTCTATTAACTAAGGGTACCTCCAGTTCATTGCCAGCTCTCATACTAAAATAGCAATTGCGTTTACTGGCACTTCAAGCCCGTCACTACAGTTCAATTTTATAGGAAGAACCTTATCCGACAGCTAAAAATGTTACTAGGTCTACTTTCATGTATTCATGCGTCAAGTCATGTTATATGCAGCTGTAACTTTGATTTTTTTTTTAGCATCACGTCTTATAAGTTAGGTTATACGCTTGTTTACTAATTACGATAGTGGTTTTAGGGATAAGGAAGGTTATATTTGGAGGAATTAGACCCGCACTAGCGTGGAGGGAGAATGTAAAACGATTTTGGGAAAACCACCCTCAGTACGCCTGACCTAGATTCGAGCCTCGATCTCCTCGTCACCGGCAGATTATTCTACTGCGAGAGTAGCGCGTTATACCACGCGGCCACCGAACCGGGTGATTGATATTATTAATAATAATATTTAGCACCACGTCTTACTACCCGTTCGGGTTATATGCTTTAAGTACTAATTACGTTAATGGATTTAGGAATTGGGAAGGTTGAAATAGAGGAAGTGAACCCGCATTTGCGTGGGAGAGTGGAAAACTATTTAGGAAAAACCACCCCCAGTTCACCCGACCGAGATTCGAACCTCGATCTCCCCGTCCTCAGCAGTCGAGCTCAACACGACAAGCGCGTTAGCCAACTACGCCACCGAGGCGGGTAATATTATTAATAACTAATAAACAACACACGTAATATAGTAAAATGTTATCCATTTTGACTGCAAAAATATATGATTGCATTTTTTTAAGGGCCCTCTAAATTGGACTGTACTAAATTTGACATTGGAAATTTCTCTTTCTTCCTCGCGTAGAAAGGTATTTGCTGGTTCTAGCAAGCTTAGAGAAGCAAATGCCAATAAATGCTATGTTCTGAACTTTCTCCCACCCCTTACTACTACACATTAAATGCACCTGAGTTGGAAAGTTGTACTAGTGAGTCCTCTTAACACATGCGACAACATCCTGAGGTGTTAGCCTAAATGTCCAGCAAGCGATGGAAATGTAACGTAACATCGGTAACAACGCTTCCCTCCTATACATTTGTGTAGAAGACTTGCAAAATAGTTTTTTTACGCAATCCAATGCGAAACAAAACCTTTAAATGATGATGATAATGTTGATGCATAGCATTTAAACTGGTCGTTGATACCGGTGTCAGCTACATTTATCTGTTCAAACCGAGAAATAAATAAAAAAATAACAGATTTTGATGTACATTTTTCATCATTTAATCTTTCATAACTTTCAATTAAAATAATATCACCTGATACATTACTACTATGCAACATATTTTGAAAAGTGTTCATTGTATTTATTATTAAATTTAAATTTAAAGGTGTAAATATGTAATTTTAACTATCTATTCAATAGTAAAAGAAAAACTATGACAAGAAACTAAAAAAAATCTTCCCATTTTTTATTTGTCAAATCGATTATATAAATTGGTTCTTTCACTTCTCACTCATTTACTAATTATTTATTTGTTTGTCTTGTTCACATTTATTTGTTATTTCATTTTGATATATGAAATCGACAGTAATTTTATAAGTAATATTTTTTTCGACAGTTATAAAATATCCTTTATGGACTACTTAAGACTACTGCACAGAAATAATATATTAATTTTCTTACGTATTACATTTAGAGCCCCTTTTAGAAATACAAATTTATTTTTTAAAGTCTACAATGATATAATTATACTATATCTTAAGCGTGATTTTATAGATATTGATAATATATATCAAAAGTGACACCTGTCGATCACATGATTTTACGTATGAGTACGTAAAAGTACATCTATACTATGATTTTAGTAGGAAACCCGTTTTGTAAGGCCTTATTTCGTACCAGATTCCTGTATAATAGTATTTTGTTAGAACGTCAGAACGTGCTATCACTTCCATTCTGGAATACCTTTTATCATACCAAAATACTACTATACAATAGTATTTCAGTACGAAATAAGGCCTTAGAAAACGGGCTTTCTACCTTTTTCAAGTTACCAATGTCCATTCGTAAGAACATTTTGGTATACTTGCAATGCCTTAGGCTGTAAATAATTTATAGAAATTTTCTATTTCTATATTCACTAAATTTATACTTTCCTTACTAAGGTAAAAATGTTTTTCAAACCCTTTAAATTTTGATGGTTTCTCCCCGCTCACTAATTAGTTTGAAAGTTATGTCTTTCTATGAAGGCAACACCAAATATAAATCACTTGGACCAACCATACTCCTTAAGAAGGAGCTTTACAATTGAAGGGGCTACCCGCAACCAGCATTTCACCCATTTACCCAAAGGTTATTCTTATTCTGATGATATCTCAACTATCATTAATGATAATAAAATATTTATTGTGTCAAATCTAAGGTATCAATATGCCAAACAATAATGCCAGACCCAAAATTTAATAAAACCATTGAATAATTAGATAAAAAATTATATATAAATTAATAAATGTGTTTGAGCTTCAAACTATTAATTGAGAAGGAAACTTAATTTTTTAACTAGGCATTCATAATCGCAACTAGTTTACGCTTGCAACAGCACGATTATAATTGGGTGTTTATATATGAAAAAACTGAATAAACCCAAAAAAACAATTTGCATGCCTATTCGAGTTAATATTACATTGGAGATAGGTCACTTTACTTCCATTCTTTTCTTGTCAAAACCCCATTAAGTACGCTTGGTTGTATACAGAAGGGCTGAAGGGGGAGGGCTCGGTTATCTTTCAATAATCTTTTACCTGAAAAGTATCTAACAAGCTATCACAGACACAAAGTTCGTCAGGTGCTAGTGCTGTATTGGTTGGACATGTAATATTAGTAGTACTAAATAATTTGTTGCTGATTTTTTTTCAAAATTGTAAAAAAAGAATGGGAGAAAGCATCCTTCTGATCACAAAAAAAACCCAACAGAGAGGTTTGAATTTTAAAAAGTATCGAGAAGCTCAAAAGATAATATCCGTAGAATTAGAGCAAACAGTTTGTGTACAGCAAGAAACTAGTGACAACAATCAATATAATCTTAATGAATACGAATTAATATTAGAAAACCTTACCCCAGAACATCAACATAACCAGAATATAACATTTGGAATAGCTGGCAGAATAATTGTAGAACTTTCTTACTTTTTAAAATGGCTCAGTAAAATGACAGAACATGAACCACTGAGCTGCAAATTTGAAAATATGGAAATGACCAAAGAACAAGGTGTGGACAGCCAATGTAAATATGCAGGTAAGCTCTAAAGAATAGTAAGATGAGAAGGGGGCAGGGGGGAACCGCAACTAAAACCATGTTCACGTTGATAATGAAAACTGTTTGTGAGTAAGAGAGTAAGATAACATTTGTAAATTGCAATTTTATAATAATCTGTTAAATTAATTACATTTTTAATAAAACATTAATGGCATTTAAATGAAAGTCGATGTAAATCCGAAGAGTTTTTAAACATGCAATATGTTATAACCACCATAAATTTAAAAAATGTTTTGAAATCATATTATTACAAAAGCAAAACTACTTATATATATAAAATGATAGACCCTAAGTAAAAAATCATTAAAACTATTTCACTCGTATATTAAAGATATTTATTTTATATAATTTGTCCAATATTACGCTAAGCGTAGGCAATAGTGAGGATTAATACCAAGGACAGGTGAGGAGGGAAGCTAAGAGAAAATACACTAGCAAATAATTTTTAAGAAAATTAAAAACAATTAAGAATGGCCCTTAAAATTCACACCACCTACCACGTGGTAAAAAGTGTCAGTCTCCTCTTGGCTGGCTTGCCGGTGACGGAGAAGATGGGTTTTGAATCCCGGCGGTTGTACTGAGGTAGCTAGTCCTAAAGGATTTCCCACTCTTCCGCTACACAAATTCAAGTACACATTCCTCTAAATTCTAACTTTCTCATCCCTATTCTATGTGCGTTATAAACAAAATTAAAATACATTGCATTCTAATCTATGCGATCTAGTAATTCCGTATTTCCATTAAAAAAACAACTTAAATAACGTTATTTAAAAATAAGATTTAAAACTGTCTTAAAGTAAACTTGAACATATTAGGCTTTAAAATGTAATAATATATGTAACATAAAAGTTTGTTATTTTAATTCAAGTTGCTTAAGCGACATAGTTTTTACACAATTCCTTATCATAGGATACGCATCCAACTACTCTTTATATTTATTTTATTTATTAGCACTGGGTCTGTCTAACCAATTGGTTGTACGCATATGCAGGTATACTAATTACTCTGATGGGTCAAGTATGAGATGGTTACTATTTAAGGAAGTGTACCCACATTTTCGTAGAAAGCCATTTAGGAAATACAGTTTATATTTATCTTTTTTTTCACAAATTGGGGGGGGGGTTTTATTTTTAGGAAAGTAAAATTTAAAAAAGGAAAGGGGTACCGTTTTTGGGAAAAAAAGGGAAAGAATGTGGGACACATTTTCAGAATACTTTTATTCAAAAATTTCGGTTGGGAATTCGATAACTGACATTCCCAAAGGGTCACCGAATAAGGTTTAGTTTACAGCAAAACCGGGGGTTTTTTAAAATTCAGAAATTTAAAAGGGGAAGTTTTTAATCCGGGTTTGAAAAAAAATTTTTATCAAAAAAATTATTAAGCAAAAAATTTAAATATGTTACCCTTTGGGTTGGGAAATTTTGGGGAAATTGTCCCAACCTTTTAAAAGAAATTTTGGACTTTTTACAATTATTTTCCCAAGTCGGGGGTTTATTTTTTAACCCAGGGGTTTTAAAACCCAAAAGTGTTTTATTTTTTTCTTTTTTCAATAAATCCTAAGGGGGATAATTTTCAAAAAAGGAATTTAAATTAATTTTGAAATAATCATTTTATTGTTTTTTAAATAAATCTTTAAACAGGGATATAAAAATTACTTTAATACCAAAGGATTTAATTATTAAATCAGTTAAAAAAATTTATGGGGTTAAAACTCGGGGATAAAAAATGGACAACAATTTTAAAACTTTTTTATTCTTAATTTAGAAATTTAAATCTGAAAAATTTTTTAAAAAAAAAAATTTATATGCCAATTTAAAATGGGGGGCCAAAAAAAAAAAAAATCCAAAATCCCCAAAATATTAAAAAAAAACATAAAAAAATTAAAAAAAAAAGAAAAATTTTTAAAAAGGGGTTTCCCCGGTTCTTTTGAAGAAATTCTAAAATGAAACTAAATCCACAAAGTGTTTTAAATTTTTTTTAAAGGAATTTTGTTCTAGAAAAAAATTTTTTTTAATCAAATACTCTTTTAAAATTTAAAAAATTAATAGAAAAAAAATTTAATTTTTAAAATTCCTCCAAAAATCATTGGATATTTG
Source organism: Timema cristinae (assembly GCA_039000515.1). Classification (NCBI taxonomy): domain Eukaryota; kingdom Metazoa; phylum Arthropoda; class Insecta; order Phasmatodea; family Timematidae; genus Timema; species Timema cristinae. Next base: position 136,727,489 of record JBCFYV010011172.1, read on the forward strand.
GAGTAAAGTTTTAAGGGAAAAACCACTATAAAAAAAATTAACTACGAAATGTAGAAACCGTAAACACTACCTTATTCAAATTTCATAAAAAATGGGGGTTAGGGGAAGGTGACAAAAATAAGTTAAAATAATTGGATTGGGCAGGAAATTTTATTTCAAAACAGATTTTTTAAAAAATAAAATTTTTAAAAAAAACAAATTTTTTTTTAAAAATTAACCATACTTAAATGAAATTTAAAGGTTCCAAACTTAAATTTTAAATAAAAGACAAAACCAAATAATTTCCCCGGTAAAAATTGCCAAAACCCTAATTTTAAAAAAAAACAACAAAAAATATTACCCCGGGCTCTAATTTTTCTGGGTTTGGGTTTTTAAAAATTTGGTAATTTAAAAAGGGGTAAAGGGTTAAAAATAGAAAATTTCCCAAAATTTAAACCCCCAATGAAAAGTTTTTTATTTTTCCAAAAATCTCCCCTTAATTTTTAAAATTCATTTAAAATTCCCCTACTAATTTGTATCAAAAGGGTTTAAAAAGGAACACAATTAAAATAGGTGCCAATGATGGAGGAAAAAGGGGTGGGAACCTTTTAATGGTAACGAGGGAAATTTTTTTCCAAGAATTTTCCAACTTCCCTTGGGGCGCAAATCCCGGTCACTTTTTTCCATAAAAAACCCTTCCTCTTTACCAAAAACACCTAGAAAAAAATATACATAAGTCAAAAAAGGGGGTGTAGTAAGACGTTGTAATAAAAAAAATTTCTAAAAAAAATGTAATTACATTTAAATGTAAAAAAATAGTTTAAATTTTTATTCCTGAATTTAAAATTTGTAACCAAAACTGAAAAAAAGAACAAACATTTTGGTTTTTTCGGAAATATTTTTATCTCTTTTGTACACCATAAAAATTTACATCTAATTGGTTTTTTAAATAATACAAAACTCTTTGGTTTTTTTTTTAAACGCCCCCAAAGCATTGTTGAGGAAAATTTTGGGCTTTAAAACAAAACTGGGCCTTTTTTTTCCTTTTTTTCAAAACTCCCCACTTTATTAAAATTTTTTGTTTTGGGTTTCCTTATCTTTTGGGGGGTATAAGAAAAGAAATATTGACATAATTAAAACCATATTGTACATTTTTGACAAAAAAATTAAAAAAAAACCCAAAAACCCAACTGATTTTAAAAATTGGGGGAATCAAAGCCTTTTAATTATAAAGAAAGCTATTTTTGTCAGTTTTAAAAACAAAAATTTAGATAAGCATTCCCCATTCGATGGACAATAGGATTACAAAGCTTTTGGGGCTCGCCCAAAAATTTTCAAAAAAAATTTGGATTTGGAAATATTTTTTTCCGGAACTTCTAAGTTGAAAGTTTTGTGGGAAAAACGACAAGAAGGGCCCCTTTTTTTTATCTTGCAAAAATCATTTAAAAAATATCATACGATGGGAAGGGGTGAAAGCTGAAAATTTTTTAGAATGAATAGGGGGAAAACATTGCACGAGGACTGAAAAAAAAAATACATTTTAACTAGTCCAAATCTATTAGGGAGCTACCAGCAAGCGATGGAAATGTAACGTAACATCGGTAACAACGCTTCCCTCCTATACATTTGTGTAGAAGACTTGCAAAATAGTTTTTTTACGCAATCCAATGCGAAACAAAACCTTTAAATGATGATGATAATGTTGATGCATAGCATTTAAACTGGTCGTTGATACCGGTGTCAGCTACATTTATCTGTTCAAACCGAGAAATAAATAAAAAAATAACAGATTTTGATGTACATTTTTCATCATTTAATCTTTCATAACTTTCAATTAAAATAATATCACCTGACACATTACTACTATGCAACATATTTTGAAAAGTGTTCATTGTATTTATTATTAAATTTAAATTTAAAGGTGTAAATATGTAATTTTAACTATCTATTCAATAGTAAAAGAAAACTAATAATACTATGACAAGAAACTAAAAAAAATCTTCCCATTTTTTATTTGTCAAATCGATTATATAAATTGGTTCTTTCACTTCTCACCCATTTACTAATTATTTATTTGTTTGTCTTGTTCACATTTATTTGTTATTTCATTTTGATATATGAAATCGACAGTAATTTTATAAGTAATATTTTTTTCGACAGTTATAAAATATCCTTTATGGACTACTTAAGACTACTGCGCAGAAATAATATATTAATTTTCTTACGTATTACATTTAGAGCCCCTTTTAGAAATACAAATTTATTTTTTAAAGTCTACAATGATATAATTATACTATATCTTAAGCGTGATTTTATAGATATTGATAATATATATCAAAAGTGACACCTGTCGATCACATGATTTTACGTATGAGTACGTAAAAGTACATCTATACTATGATTTTAGTAAGAAACCCGTTTTGTAAGGCCTTATTTCGTACCAGATTCCTGTATAATAGTATTTTGTTAGAACGTCAGAACGTGCTATCCACTTCCATTCTGGAATACCTTTTATCATACCAAAATACTACTATACAATAGTATTTCAGTACGAAATAAGGCCTTAGAAAACGGGCTTTCTACCTTTTTCAAACTACCAATGTCCATTCGTAAGAACATTTTGGTATACTTGCAATGCCTTAGGCTGTAAATAATTTATAGAAATTTTCTATTTCTATATTCACTAAATTTATACTTTCCTTACTAAGGTAAAAATGTTTTTCAAACCCTTTAAATTTTGATGGTTTCTCCCCGCTCACTAATTAGTTTGAAAGTTATGTCTTTCTATGAAGGCAACACCAAATATAAATCACTTGGACCAACCATACTCCTTAAAACGTTTTGCTCTCTATACCTCTCCTGCTTAAATTTGTGGTCAAAGTATTTGCAATTAGTGACGTAGTATTATCTTAAAAAAATCTTATTCATTTATTTGTGATTATTTTTAATATTATTTCTATTAATTTTTCTATCTTAAACTATCAAAACAATTTCGTAATGTTTATTGTATATGACTATCCTTATTTCGTTTTGACTTAGTATTTGACTGTTTTTTTTAATATCACGTGTCTTAAACCCTGTTTGTGATATACCCAATATCATTGATGAGCGAACTGCAGCTCTTAAGGGAAAAAAGCTTTATTTTCGCTCTCTCTCAGTTAACTGTTGCCAAATCTAATCGCTTTCAGTCATGTCGGGAGATGGTGTGCTGGGGTAGTGAGGAGCTACTGGCAACCTCGACTAACCAGCGTAGAAAACCATCTTCAGTAGACTAGACCGGGATTTGAACCTCGGTCTCTCCGTCATCAGCAGGCTACTATAACATGAGAGTGACACCTTAGACCATTCGGGCACTTAAGCGGTTGATTTTATTGCTCTTACTCTCACCTTGACCTACTCCTTTTTATTTAGAGCTAACCGAGCGGCCATCTTTAATATCTGGTTTGTTACTTTAGTTTGTGTAATTTGTTGTCTGCTGATGATGGTTATGTTCAGAAAAATAACTTTTATCCCCCCCCCCCCCCTCCTCCCCTGAACGTGTCAGAGCCGGTCTTAGGGGAGTCCGTGGGGGTCGTTAAATACTTCATAACTTTTCTTCAGCGGCCATTCCACTTGGTCCTATCTGCTGCTCCTATGTCTGCATTGGCTTGTTTATTGTTATGGGCCGCTGCGTGGTCGGTGGTATCATTTTCCAGGGCTGCGCACTATCGTTTTCTAAACTGATAGATGTTTTGAAACAAATACAAATTAAAATGTTAGTAAAAAAAAAAGATTTAAATGTCACACATTTGTCTTTAATATATTGTTACTTAATCTATGGCACTTAGGAGCTCGAAATATCATTGTCGCACACACAAGTACGCCATCCATCACTATCTTGAGCTAGTTATATCCAGTCCACCTCATTACACCCTATTCCTATCTTGAGCTAGTTCTATCCAGTACACCTCATTACACCCTATTCCTATCTTGAGCTAGTTTTATCCAGTACACCTCATTACACCCTATTCCTATCTTGAGCTAGTTCTATCTAGTCCACCTCATTACACCCTATTCCTATCTTGAGCTAGTTCTATCCAGTACACCTCATTACACCCTAGTCCTATCTTGAGCTAGTTCTATCCAGTACACCTCATTACACCCTAGTCTTATCTTGAGCTAGTTCTATCTAGTCCACCTCATTACACCCTATTCCTATCTTGAGCTAGTTCTATCTAGTCCACCTCATTACACCCTATTCCTATCTTGAGCTAGTTCTATCTAGTCCACCTCATTACACCCTATTCCTATCTTGAGCTAGTTCTATCTAGTCCACCTCATTACACCCTATTCCTATCTTGAGCTAGTTATATTTATTCCACTTCATTACAACCTATCCCTGTTTTGAGCTAGTTTTGTCCTGTTCACCTCATTAAAACTTATCCCTATCTTGAGCTAGTTATATCCAGTCCACCTCATTACACCCTATCTCTATCTTGAGCTAGTTCTATCTAGTCCACCTCATTACACCCTATTCCTATCTTGAGCTAGTTCTATCTAGTCCACCTCATTACACCCTATTCCTATCTTGAGCTAGTTCTATCTAGTCCACCTCATTACACCCTATTCCTATCTTGAGCTAGTTCTATCTAGTCCACCTCATTACACCCTATTCCTATCTTGAGCTAGTTCTATCTAGTCCACCTCATTACACCCTATTCCTATCTTGAGCTAGTTCTATCTAGTCCACCTCATTACACCCTATTCCTATCTTGAGCTAGTTCTATCCAGTACACCTCATTACACCCTATTCCTATCTTGAGCTAGTTCTATCTAGTCCACCTCATTACACCCTATTCCTATCTTGAGCTAGTTCTATCTAGTCCACCTCATTACACCCTATTCCTATCTTGAGCTAGTTCTATCTAGTCCACCTCATTACACCCTATTCCTATCTTGAGCTAGTTCTATCCAGTACACCTCATTACACCCTATTCCTATCTTGAGCTAGTTCTATCTAGTCCACCTCATTACACCCTATTCCTATCTTGAGTTAGTTCTATCTAGTCCACCTCATTACACCCTATTCCTATCTTGAGCTAGTTCTATACAGTACACCTCATTACACCCTATTCCTATCTTGAGCTAGTTCTATCTAGTCCACCTCATTACACCCTATTCCTATCTTGAGCTAGTTCTATCTAGTCCACCTCAATACACCCTATTCCTATCTTGAGCTAGTTCTATCCAGTACACCTCATTACACCCTATTCCTATCATGAGCTAGTTCTATCTAGTCCACCTCATTACACCCTATTCCTATCTTGAGCTAGTTCTATCTAGTCCACCTCATTACACCCTATTCCTATCTTGAGCTAGTTATATTTATTCCACTTCATTACAACCTATCCCTGTTTTGAGCTAGTTTTGTCCTGTTCACCTCATTAAAACTTATCCCTATCTTGAGCTAGTTATATCCAGTCCACCTCATTACACCCTATCTCTATCTTGAGCTAGTTCTATCTAGTCCACCTCATTACACCCTATTCCTATCTTGAGCTAGTTCTATCTAGTCCACCTCATTACACCCTATTCCTATCTTGAGCTAGTTCTATCTAGTCCACCTCATTACACCCTATTCCTATCTTGAGCTAGTTCTATCCAGTACACCTCATTACACCCTATTCTTATCTTGAGCTAGTTCTATCCAGTACACCTCATTACACCCTATTCCTATCTTGAGCTAGTTCTATCTAGTCCACCTCATTACACCCTATTCCTATCTTGAGCTAGTTATATTTATTCCACTTCATTACAACCTATCCCTGTTTTGAGCTAGTTTTGTCCTGTTCACCTCATTAAAACTTATCCCTATCTTGAGCTAGTTCTATCCAGTCCACCTCATTACACTATATCCCTAGCTTGAGCTAGTTCTATATGGTTCACCTTATTACACCTTATCACTATCATGTCAATACTGCATTTAAAAATATATATCATCACCGTTTCAAGTAAAAATAAACCGCACATACTTTTTCGCTCCTTTACATAAAAATTGAGACATTTGTCTAAAACTCCTAAGATGTGTAGATCAAACTAATATAAATCATTGCAGAAACATAATTGAAAAAGGAATATCAAATTCCACCAAAGAGCCTAAGTGAATTTATATACACTGTTACAGAAAAATATTGAGGGAAAAGTAACATCTCTGTTCAGCAAATAAAATAACGATCAACTCGCCATTTCTCAGCCATATTTGCCAATAGTTCAGAAACTATTAGTATTATAAAAATAAATTTGAGATAAAAGTGTTATTTTTAATACAACTTTTCAATGATAAGTTATTATTTCTGTTTACTAAAGTGTAAAAATTGTCCCTACCAACCTTCCCTTTCTAGATTGCCCAAAATAATGACAAATTTCTAAATGTGATAATTCCAAATAGTGTATTCACACTATGTTTATACAAAGTTTAATCGGGCCGCTAAATATGTTGGTTCACTTCAAGGGGCTGCCCTCGGTAATCGAGAAATTTTCCGCGTACACGTTCAGCTCTAACGCAGTATATAATTAATTCTACGATGCGTTATTTCAAAATATGGTTAGACCCAAAATAAATAAGAAATATTTCAACAAGACTCTTTTTCCTTAAAAACACTATAATTTTGAGTTTTATTAATTGAAAATAAAAAGTTTGTGAAAATTTGACATCTAATTTTTAACGACTTGTTAAGCAAATTTTCTGAACTGTGAGAGTAATAATATTGATGAAAAAGGGGCTCTAGATTTAGCCTTCCTCTAACAAAGACAATAAATTTTTGATAGTCTTTCAAAAAAAAAACTATCTACCTTGAGATAAGAAAGAAGTTTCAAAGTTTTCTTTTCGTTAGTCCGTATTGACATGACAATAAGGGTTGTAAGTGAAGGAATGAAGGGAAGTTTTTAAAGCCGTGTGGCCTGACAGCGATTGATAATTTCTCGTTGACCGAAGCGGCTGGTTGCCTCAATGTCCGTTGGCCGCATATAAACGTGGACCGAGCCGCCTGATCTAGTACTCCACATTCGAACCTGGTACCATAACTGTTAATGTATGGGGTTCTAAAACCAACCCTTAAACATAATAAACTCTTTTTGTAACGCTACCAAGCATTTATCTAAAAACACATAATATTACACCTGAAGTCACACGGTCTAAGGTGTTAGGACTAGCTTATGCCTGTAACTGGAAGGTTTGAGTCGTGAAACTTAAACCGTGTTCACTAGGGTTGGTTTTATACTTGGGATTTTTAAATATTGTTTTTTATTTCGCTCTCCAGGCACTTCCTCTATACCAAAGGTTCTTAACCTTTTTACGATAACAGATCCCTAATGGATCGCCCAATATATCCCCATTCCCCCTTCGCCAGAATGTTGAAATCATCATCATCATCGTCAGTCCTATAAGGTGTCATTATAACTTCAAAATATGTCAACAAACGTAGTATATCTGGCTCAGTAGCTTACATTGAAGCCGGGTTTCTCATAAATCTGTTTTCCAGTCTCCCTCTAAGCTATTTCCAATCGTCTAGATTAATTTTCTAACATATCATTTAAAACTAAACACTATTTTGTTTGGGCTACTGATTGACTTAAACTATGAAAGTACGTCATATGCCACATAACCAGCCCTGAGCCTTGGCACCTAGATGTTAAATATTAGGTTACCCGCACCGGTGGACACGTGGACTAAACGTCAGGATCATTTTGTCTGGTTTGTCGGTGACGGGGAGGTCTTGGCTCAAATCTCAGCCCGGTGCAATTAGGGTGTTTTATTCCCTGAATGATTTCCAGCTCCATTTCCAAAAACATGCGTGTACATTTCCTCTAAATTATATCTTGCTACGCCTTATTCAATTAGTTTAATTAAGGTTATTCAACCATCAAAATTTTACTGCACAGTTTTAACAAGTCGTGTGTAATTATAATTTATATTATTATTATTAGCACCGCGTCTTACTACCCGTTCGGGTTATACGCACTTACGCTAATGTGTAATGGTAGGGTGATTGTGAGACGAAATGGAGGACCTACAGTTTAACGTGGAATCCGAACCACAGTAGAGGCCTGGCATTCCCCACATTCAAAATATGCCTTGTCAGAGGTGAAGGAAGGGTTTTGAAATCAGATAAATCTTTGCCGGGACCGAGGATTGAACCCCGGCCGCCAGCATAGAAATCTGACACCTTACCCCTAGACCACCAGGTCACCCTATAATTTATAAATATAGTGATTCGATAATTTCAAATCATTACAGTTCATGAGTTATAAAGGAGTCAAACTTGCTAATTTATGCTTTTTGTTATAATTGTTAAGGTAAAGTAACAAATGTATGGGGATGCAATTTTGTATAACTGGACATTCATACAGATGTACATAGTTAAATATTTATAATATTAATATTATTATTGATAGTAATAATATAAATGTTATAAATATTTCATATAAATATAATATAAGTATTATACATATTTCACTGTGTACACTTCATATGACTGTCTAAAAAGCAGCCCTATGCATTCATTTATTTAACTTAACAATGACACACAAAAATTATAAATTAAAAAGTTTGACCCCCTTATAACTCGTGACCTATAATGAATTGATATAACCAAATCACTATTTATAGATCATAATTATACACGTGTTAAAATTGTGCAGTAAATTTTTTATGGTATAGTTACCTTAAATGTGTATAACCTAGACAATTAGTGAAACTTAAAGCAAAATAGAGATTATGACAGTAGGGCGAATACAAATAGTAAAAATGTGTTGGCGTCACCCGGTATAGAACTAGGTTCTCATAGACTAGTGGTTGACCACTCTAACCACTCAGCCATAGGAACAGGCAATTTTTTAATTGAAGTATTTAACCCGTGAACTTTCTGAACTGAAATATTATATCAGCACACGTCGTTAATTTATTACTCTAAAGGGGGGAGAACCCACATTTCACCAACGACAATACTTTTGGCCATGTCGGGAATCAAACCCCAACACCCTTAGCTCAATAGGTGGACACGCTACCAACTGAACTCGGTAACAATTTATAATACAGTGAACATGTAAATATTTCACCAAAATGCGCTTTGCGAAATCGTCGTCTAAATATTGTTTCAAATTATTAATATGTTTGATAAATAGAACGTATTCCTGGCTCTTAGGTAGTGATAAACATGAATATTAGATGTACCGGAAAAGCAGAGCTATCAGATTGATATTTATTCTACCCTAGTATATGAAGTGATAAAGTGACCCTATCCATGGTAAATTGCAGTTATTACGGTCCGAGACATGACTCTGTATAGTGTCATTGCGATCAGTCACATAGCATTCATAATACTATAATAAACTTTCTGATGAATCTAATTTTCATAGGAAGAGTTAAAAAAAAAACATTGTTTGCTGTCCACAATAATAACATTTAACTATTATTATTATACAGTGTGTCCAGCGACCTGCAAAAGTCTGGGAATTTTAAAATATGGTTTGGCTGGACATCTGTTTAGTATTACTTTCTATATATTGATAAAATCTATCAAAAGTGATAGCCACAGATAGCACGGATTGACGTATGAATACGCTAAAGTAAATCTAGTAATTTTTCTTGACCTGCTTCTGTGACCGAATGGACTAAGTCGTCACTCTCACAATATACTGGACTGCCGATGACGGGAAGGTTTGGAGTTAGAACTCCGGTTGGGTGTATTGAGAGTGGTTTTTTAAATGGTTTTTAACTTTACTTCCACGCAAATGGGGGTACCTACACTTCCTCTAAATATAACCTTCCTCATCCCTAACACATTAGTGTAATTAGTACATAAGCATGTAACCCCAAACGGGTGCGGTGCTATTAAAAAAAACCTTGTTAAGCTATCAGAAAAGGGCCCTTCCTATTAAATTCGGACTGTACAAACAATATCAGAGTGGCTTCATGGTTTCACGTCTCAATTTAAACCTATTTTATATATCATGCTACATCTGACATTTAATCTGCAAAACTTGAATAGCTCAACAAAAACCAACTTTTTGTGTCGAATGGCCCACAACATTAATTACAGATGGTTCGTATAAATTACGAACATGACCAGGGTTGGCTCAGTGCCAGATTGCTCTAGTGAGGTGTTTATTTCAGATCCGGTTGGGTACACTTCACCCGAAACATAACATATTACCTTGTTTATAAGTTTAAATCATCCAAATTAATAAATTAACAAGGGTACACGTTCCCTCGGTTTAATTCTTCGATCTTTGAATTTGATTTCAAATTCAGTTAAGTTTACCCGCATCGGTGGTAGCATTGTTTGAGGCGTCACTCTCGCAGTAGACTAGACTGCCGATGAGGGGGAGATCGAGATTCGAATCTCAGTTGGTTATAATGAAGGTTTTCAAAAAAATTCCACTTTCCCTCCATGTAAATTTGGGTACACTTCCTCTAAATATAACCTTACTCATCACTAAAACCATCAGCGTAATTTCACTGTGTACACTTCATATGAATGTATTAAAAGCAGCCCTATGCATTCATTTATTAACTTAACAATGACACACAAAAAGTATAAAATAAAAAGTTTGACCCCTTATAACTCGTGACCTATAATGAATTGATATAACCAAATCACTATTTATAGATCATAATTATAGCATATAATAAGCATATAACCCAAACGGGTTGTAAGACGCGGTGAAAGAAAAAAAATTGTGACTATTATACGTGGAGTATAATTTGCATATTACTCGGTGGTATCACAAACTGAGGGTGGATTTCCTCATATTTACTCCAGGCGAATGCTCTTACAATTCCTTAAAGTTTGCGTGGATAATCCGAACGATCAGTAATACACGTAGGCCTAATACTAAAATACAGTGAAATGACTGAAATATGTCTTAATTTACGATACATATGGTTTACTTTCACTTTGTATCTCTTAGTTGGACGTTAGTCTGAAAATGGAGATAAATCGAAGGAAAAAACACTAGAAAGTCAACCAAGTTTATAATTTAATAAACATTTGTCAAACAGTTAAAAAAGATATCTCGTTTTCGACATATCTATGCAGTTGTGTAATTAATATGTATTACTTAAAGAAAAATAAATTAGCTAAAAACCACATCATGAAAACCACGACTCTATGTTAATTTATTACTATTGTTTTAAATACCAGCGGTTGTTTAAATAATTTTGTACCCTTCCCGATGGCTGAGTGAACTTTCTTTCCAAGTTATCCTGATTCACCCTAAGCTGCAGGTACTTAAAATAATATATTTATTTGTAAATTAGTTCTCGTAATTAGAAAGTACGCTTTCTGCTGCTAGGATCGTGTGTGAAATGGTTTTATTAACATCTTTTTAATATGCTTATTTTACCAGGTCTTGTTCCACTTATCGTATAAAAGTTATTCCACAAATCCTTTGTTTGGGAAAAATAATAAATAATAATAATATAACAAAATTGTTTTACTAGGCCCCTATAATAATAAATGGTGCTACTGTAATTTGGTTTATCATTCCTCCCCTTTTCCTCGTCACTTCTCGAGAAACCGTGATGTGCATAGCAGCGCAGTGTCTGTGGAAGTATAACGACCAGGGGATCTGTATTATTGTTTCTGTCGTGGCTCTATCGTTGAACCCGTTTCCTTTTTTTTTAATGTCGGAACCGTCAGATTGCAGCTGGTTCTTGTTGCTCGCGATATTAAGGAATACCAGCTGCTACGCCAGATTTTTTTAAATTTAGCTAACTCACTTGTTTTTGAAGCATTTATATAAAAAAAAGTGGGGTTGTAATAATTGCAAGCTACTAATACGATTGTAAAATATTTCAAATTTCCTTATAACTATGTATTAATATTTTTTATGTTTGGATTTAATTCACTTTACATAATTCTACCTTTTAAGAATATCTCAGAGAAAATAAAAAATAGTGTAGGCTAGCTAACGTTGACAAAAGTACACTATAATATTTAACTTACAAATATCGGGATGCAAACTTCAGCTGTCGAACGTGAGAGCTTCAGATCAAAATGCATGGCGTGTATGTACAGTACATAAGTTTTAGAAAAGTTTCTTCAGCTGTCGGATTGACCATAAATTACGGCTTAGACTACCAGGTGCATCGCTTACTTAATTCTTTAAGAGTTTTACGTTCGATTCCCCGAGAGGTATGAAAAGGCTTAACTAAGAAATGTTATTTTTTCTTACAAACAAGTTAATAAGATTATCCAATATTACCTAACACGGGTACTAAACTAAACAATAACTTCATCAGTGCCATCATACGATTTAGAAAGGAAGGAATTTTACAGTTATAAAAGCTATCAAAACAATTTTTATAATATTTATTCGTAAAATTATGTAATCTTCGATTGTCACTTTTCAGAGATTAATATTAATACCTATAAATTAACAGTTCGTTTTATTTTATGGTTGGTTTATCAATGTTGACCGCAAAAAAAAAAAATTATCTTCAAAAGGTTCCCTCCTGCCTTAATTGTACTGTACTAATTAATATGTGCGTATACTAATCTTAGTCCAATCATGGTGCTAAGTATTTGTCTTATTTCATTCGAATAAAAACACCTTTTTTTTAAAAAAAAATTACAAATTACACTACTAATTATATAATATTATATTATTAAACTCTTGATGCACAAAAAAAAAATAGTTATGTAACCAGTGGACTAAGGTGTAAAACTCGTCTTATCTTGTTTTTGGCAGTGACGGGGCAAAGTTGAGACTCGATCCTGGATGGGAGATCCGAGGATGTTTTTCCTTCCTAAATTATTTTCCACTCTCTCTCCACGAACATGCGTGCAAATTTCTTCTAAATTATACTTTCGTCATCCCTGTCCTAATATTGTAAATATGCGAATAGCCTGGACACGTAGTAATACACAAACACTCCCGAAACTTCATTGCGTCAACCCGTCATCGAGCTATACCAACAGAGTGGCCTATGTCTGTTGGTGAAGATAGTGTCAACTTCTGTGGGTATAAGGTGCCATGTATTAAACACGATGAACCCTCTTACTTTAATCTCAGTTTTCTAGACCATAGTTGAAACTTTTTCGTTCAGTTTTCTCCTCATTTGTCTTCACGAGACCAAGTTGAATCCGTTTCAGGACAACTGCTTAACCGACAATATGGAAGCGCCGGGTGTCGAACCCGGGACCTTGGATCTGTAGCCAGGCACTCTGTACACTAGACCACAGAGGCGGTCACACACACACAAACTAAAATTTAGTCGAAAATATAATTTTATCTGGCCAATCTAGTTTTGAAGAAATGCCAGAAGCTGTTAAGGCATTTCTTACATATATTTTAAATTCTACCAGCATTTTATATTACGATTAATGGGTAAAGTTTGTAGCAGTCTGGAAAACCTAACACCACAGATATTTCAAAGGATCAAAGAAAAGTTTACTTAAATACAACCTATTTTTATATACACTTATGATAACAATTGATCGTTAAAGTAGATAAAATAAAATCAACTAAAATATGATTTGTTTTTGTTCGACTTCTATAGACATAGCACAGCCTTTGATTTATTTAAACTCGCCAACAAGCCAAACATATAGACTGAAGGTAGTAAAATAAACTATTAAAACTCTTTATAGTTTTTATTACGATTGTTTTTAGAGCTGTCATTAAGCGAGTGAAAACTTACACGTGGTGTTTTGCAAATCACTAACCACGAGGATAGTAAATTCCATCTCAAATGGAATTAGAATCGGTTACTCAAAGTTTTTTTTATCATTGTCTGAAGTGCAACGATTCACCGTTTTCTATCATTTTTGAAGGGTTTTATTCCACAAGAATATGCAAAGAAACTTTTTTTTTTTTAAACTATAACAAATAAGATGTTTATAATTTTAATTGCATTCACAATAAAAGAAGCAAAGTTTCAAAAATAAATTAAAATAAAAAGCTGTTTCTCATTATTACGTTTAGCATGAAGGTTACTAAATAATTAACTTACGGGGTAAGGATGAGGAAGGGAGTTTAGACTAAGTGCTTTCGCATTGGCGTATAGATGGAATGGGCAAACCACCTCATTGTGTCTTTCTCGGATTAGAACCTCCGCCTGCCTTTCACAGGCAACCCAACTCTTGTGAGACTGACCCTTTACACCGTTTGACCACCATGATGGAAATACAAATAAGTGTGACTGTTGAGAAATAATTATTTCATTAAGATATTAATTTTCACATCAAACGTTACTATTGCTGAAAGCCATTCTATCTTTACAATATTTCATTTAATTGATGTTTTTTATTCATTGTTTCACAACTAAAACTTTGAACCTTAAATTGTGACATTTATATATAAATTATTTCAAGATTTAAATTAACACATTATTGTATTATTTAATAGTGTGTATATTATTTTTATAAATGTGTTGTATACATAATTTGAATTGACTGTTTATTTAAAAAAAACTATTGTGCTTCAATATATTATATACTTTTTTCTATTTTAATTTTACAACTTGTCACGAATATATTTAAATCTTATCCCCTTTTTAATATATCTTAATTTATTTAGAAAAAACTATATTGTACGGGATATCCTGGTGGTCTAGGGGTAAGGTGTCGGACTTCTGTGCTGTGGTCCGGGGTTCAATCCTCGGTCCCGGCACAGATTTATCTGATTGTCAAACCTTTCCTTCACCTCTGACAAGACGTGTATTAATCACAACTTGTGAATGTGGGGAATGCCAGGCCTCCGCCGTGGTTCGGATCCGACGTTAAACTGTAGCTCCTCAATTTCATCTCACAATCACCCTACCATTACACATTAGCGTAAGTGCGTATAACCCGAACGGGTAGTAAGACGCGGTGCTAATACTATTATTAATTATTATTATTATTATTATTATTATATAGTACGGTGCATTACACAGACTTTCTTTCTCTTAAATTTTAAAATAAACACATTTACAAAGAACGCGTAAGATTTGTGAAACTAAATAATATACAATGCTGCAGAAACACTCCGCCAAACAGAATATATAAAATAATATGCGATGTAACAATTTTAAAAAAAACACTATCTCTGTCCATCAAAAAGCAAGGCAATCAATTAATTTAATTCTTCAAAGTACTTCACAAAAAATATATAAATGTTTGTTTATAGCTCAGAAACTTTTGATTTTTAAAAATACATTTCAAATGAAAATATTTTTAATTTCAACAGTACTACATATGTACCGTTTATCTCTAATAGTTGCAAAATATTATCAAAATGGGAAATTTCAGAAAAAATTGGTCAGCTATTATAGATTTGGAGGACGAGCTTCTTTTTTGTGATTCCTTAAATCTAGAACAGACACACCACCCATCCCCGGCCACTAATTCATCATCGAGAAAGGGGACATCCACATTTCATCAATGATAATTTTATTTGCCACGCTGGGAATCAAACCCAGGACTTTCTTGGCTCAGTAGCAGGCACGGTGATATGGCGTCGAACGATATAATTTTAACTACACATTAATTATCAGAATGTTCTTTCATTGGAATTGATGGCACTTTCAAGCCTTAATATAAAACAATTTAAGCTAGATGTTTAGTAATAATAGTAAAAAAAGATGAAAATATCCTTGAAAAGGGTCGAGAACTATGGGTGAAAATCCCTAATCACGTTATATCACTTATGATTAGCTTAAATAAATTTCTAGTGAAGTGAATAATAATTATAAATATGTATTAAAAGTCCATGCAATCAAAAACAAATCGACAATAGATAACCAGATATCCTTCCTTACCAAGAATAAAATTCAACAAGTGCTTGGAGGTTGACATCACTTGGGGCACTGGTCGGCGATTACTACCCCGCCATATACACATTTGATTATCCAAGCAGTCGTCGGGAGGGCGATAGCTGTCCTGACGGGCAACTCAATTGCTTCGTGTGAAACCCCCAATCTACATCTATGTTAATCATCAGAGCGATAGTTGCCTCGTGTGAAACCCCCAATCTACATCTATGTTAATCATCAGAGCGATAGTTGCCTCGTGTGAAACCCCCAATCTACCTCTATGTTAATCATCAGAGCGATAGTTGCCTCGTGTGAAACCCCCAATCTACCTCTATGTTAATCATCAGAGCGATAGTTGCCTCGTGTGAAACCCCAATCTACTCTATTTATCCGGCGTATTGCCTGGTGAAACCATCTACATCTTGTTAATCATCAGAGCGATAGTTGCCTCGTGTGAAACCCCCAATCTACCTCTATGTTAATCATCAGAGCGATAGTTGCCTCGTGTGAAACCCCCAATCTACCTCTATGTTAATCATCAGAGCGATAGCTGCCTCGTGTGAAACCCCCAATCTACCTCTATGTTAATCATCAGAGCGATAGTTTGCCTCGTGTGAAACCCCCAATCTACCTTATGTTAATCATCAGAGCGATAGTTGCCTCGTGTGAAACCCCCAATCTACCTCTATGTTAATCATCAGAGCGATAGTTGCCTCGTGTGAAACCCCCAATCTACCTCTATGTTAATCATCAGAGCGATAGTTGCCTCTGTGAAACCCCCAATCTACCTCTATGTTAATCATCAGAGCGATAGTTGCCTCGTGTGAAACCCCCAATCTACCTTATGTTAATCATCAGAGCGATAGCTGCCTCGTGTGAAACCCCCAATCTACCTCTATGTTAATCATCAGAGCGATAGTGCCTCGTGTGAAACCCCCAATCTACCTTATGTTAATCATCAGAGCGATAGTTGCCTCATGTGAAAGGGCTCTCAAAGTCATTTTCACGGGAAAACGAGAATTTCCATTATGTTTGTAATGTTAAACAATGCCTAAATACAAAATTAATAAAAATCACTATATGAAATTTTAGAAAATGTATCTCTTTTTGCCCCCCAGTTAACTACCTTAATTTTATGGTTGGATACCCAATTTCAAAAACTCCTCGGGGGAGCATTATAAAAACCTAAGTACCAAGTTTTAGCATGATTGGTAAAATGGTTTAGGCTCTAACCAGATATACAGCGGCATCACAAAAACTGCTTTTTCGTTTTCAGGGGTCATGAAACTTCGACATTAATTAAAATATTGAGTTCGATTTCTTTGACGATTACAATACTTCCTTCTTCGAGTGGCAGAGATAAAAATATGAAAATAAACATTTATTCAAAGATTATCATATTAAAGATTTTAAAATTTCAATAGTGAGTCCTAAAATTATACAAAATGTACGTACGCTAGTCGGTGAATTTATGGACGCTATTATATAATAATTCTCCATCGCGGAAATTTAAAAACATAATTATTATAATTTAAGTTAGTTGATAAATTACATCTGAGCACTGAATTTAGCCCGAAGCCAAAGGTACCTGTTTTGATTCCCGTGTCTAGGTGTCATTTTTCAACCAATTTGAATAAACCTTTTTACAATCATTAACTTTTAATTTTATAAAATTAAAATAATGTTTAAATAATATTATATTATTTTAAGAACAATTTTAAACATGATCATTTTACATATAAGTTATAATTTGAAACTTATAGCATTACAATAAAAATCTTAGTAAATGATTAATTTAGCATAAATCAAACCGTTTGCAAAGCTAATTAAATTATATACCACTGAGTGCAAGATGGTGCCACCACGTGATTGATTGAACGAGTCGACCAGTACTTAGATACAGGACCTAGGGTTCAATCCCATCTTGGTGCTGGTATAATTTCTAAAATATCTTCCCATCCCAGTCCATTAAACTGGTGCAAAAGCTAACAATAAAAAGTTACAATTTATATTTGATTTTATGGTTAGTATTTAGAGATTTTACAACACAGGATAAGGAAGAGTAATTTTAAGGAAATGCCTTCGTTAAGCTGGGAGTAGGGGTAAATCTAGAAAATGTCAGATTTTTTTAGCCGTTTTTAGCAAAACATTTATTTGGCCAAATTAAATTAAATATTTCTCCAGTAGAAACACAAAAACGGATACCTCAACAATTGTTAAATATCTTTTGAGGGTGGCCTAGAATTTAATGACAACTTTTTCTCTTCATTTAAAAAGTTTCTCATCTTAAAATTAATGCCAATATACTCATGACAAAATATATTAGAGAACTGTTGTCGATAACGAGAGAAAGCGGGGGGGGGGGGATCTATCTGGAGAGATGATGTGAAATTATTTAATGGAGAAGGCCCTTTCCCAATCAAGAGTCGAGCACACGATCTTACACCTGCGGTTAAACTATCCCCGCCGATAGACACGGTATTGTATGATGTGATACTCACGTGCAGGCTCGTTGAGCTGGCTAGGTAGGCACGTGTCAGTCAGTACCTGGTGAGGGTAATCCCTCGCTCCCGCTTTCTCAGAAACAGAGGATCACGCGAGACTACACTCCCTCTCAGAGGCAAGACGCGTGTCTAACTGAATGCTACACCTCGTCCTCCCACCACGGCTACTACCCGTCTCGAACATGCTGGACCCTCGTGGTTCATTCCTCATCCTCCCACCAGGGTACTACCCGTCTCGAACATGCTGGACCCTCGTGGTTCATTCCTCATCCTCCCACCAGGGTTACTACCCGTCTCGAACATGCTGGACCCTCGTGGTTCATTCCTCATCCTCCCACCAGGGCTACTACCCGTCTCGAACATGCTGGACCCTCGTGGTTCATTCCTCATCCTCCCCGTCTCGAACATGCTGGACCCTCGTGGTTCATTCCTCATCCTCCCACCAGGGCTACTACCCGTCTCGAACATGCTGGACCCTCGTGGTTCATTCCTCATCCTCCCACCAGGGCTACTACCCGTCTCGCACATGCTGGACCCTCGTGGTTCATTCCTCATCCTCCCACCAGGGCTACTACCCGTCTCGCACATGCTGGACCCTCGTGGTTCATTCCTCATCCTCCACCAGGGCTACTACCCGTCTCGCACATGCTGGACCCTCGTGGTTCATTCCTCATCCTCCCACCAGGGCTACTACCCGTCTCGCACATGCTGGACCCTCGTGGTTCATTC
Source organism: Timema cristinae (assembly GCA_039000515.1). Classification (NCBI taxonomy): domain Eukaryota; kingdom Metazoa; phylum Arthropoda; class Insecta; order Phasmatodea; family Timematidae; genus Timema; species Timema cristinae. The sequence goes on from JBCFYV010011172.1 coordinate 136,746,479, forward strand.
CTCATCCTCCACCAGGGCTACTACCCGTCTCGAACATGCTGGACCCTCGTGGTTCATTCCTCATCCTCCCCGTCTCGAACATGCTGGACCCTCGTGGTTCATTCCTCATCCTCCCACCAGGGCTACTACCCGTCTCGAACATGCTGGACCCTCGTGGTTCATTCCTCATCCTCCCACCAGGGCTACTACCCGTCTCGCACATGCTGGACCCTCGTGGTTCATTCCTCATCCTCCCACCAGGGCTACTACCCGTCTCGAACATGCTGGACCCTCGTGGTTCATTCCTCATCCTCCCACCAGGGCTACTACCCGTCTCGCACATGCTGGACCCTCGTGGTTCATTCCTCATCCTCCCACCAGGGCTACTACCCGTCGGAATTAATTAAGAGGTAACAGGATTCTAAAATGTTATCAAACGCTTCAAATAATAGACGTAAGTATTAAATTGACCAATAATAAAAATATAAATACTTCACCTCAACACTACAGGTTACACTGGCACATAGCCTCAGTGGTAATTGTATTAAGCTAAGACTGTAGGGGGCCGCTATAAAATGTCACTCTTTTTGCAGTTTCATTATCAAAACATGTTTTTGGTCAAAAGAAATCAAGTATTTTTCCATTAGAAACATAGAGCTTAAATTTCTTCACATGGTGTTTACAACAATTCTTTAATATTTGTAAAGGACTTCCTGAAATGTAATTACGTTTTCTCTTCAGTTAAAAAGAGTTCTTCATCTAATACTGCTATCCACATGACAGCAAATCCAGAAATGTTGATATTACCATGTGAAAAAAATCAAACTAGTGTGTTTATAGTGGAGAAATGCTTTATTTATTTTGTCAAAAAAAAATTCTTATAAAAACTATAAAAATACTGTCCATTTATTGCGTCCCCTATACTTCCACCTTTTTTTATATAGCACCGCGTCTTACTACCCGTTCGGGTTGATGATTATGTACCAATTACGCCAGTGGTTTTATGGATTAGGAAGGCTATATTTATAGGAAGTACACCCGAATTTGCGTGGAGGAAGAGTGGAAACCCGTTTTGGAAAAACCTCCCTCAGTACACCCGACCGAGTTTCGAACCTTGATCTCCCCGTCATTGGCAGTGCTGTCTACTGTGAGAGCAGCACCTTACACTATGTGGCCATCGAAGCGGGTCACTCCAACTTTAAGTGCCGCCATGTGGTTTAAACCCATTTCGTTACTTTAATTTGCACCCATTTATTAAATGTGATATTAAAAAAAAAATTTTTACGTTTATAGCGAGAAATACTCTCTTTAACACTTTTTTTTTCAAACACACGCGAACAAGTGATTACCCCTCCCCTCAACTCTTCGAAAGGTACCAAAATAGTGAGCTGCCAGACAGCAGCAAATTATTATTATCGTGAAATCAAGACAAATATTTGAAACCAGCTTCCCGAGTTGATTCTGGCATTTAATAATAGCCAACGATATGAGAATCGCATGACGAAACGTGCGTGCGTTGTGTCGTGTCGAGAAACAGTTTGTTGTGCTTGAATACCCGATTAATAGACTCTATTGTTAGTAAAACGGGTTTGGTAGACTCTAACTGCTGATGGATACTGGTGGAGTCGCATTTTCACAGTTGCACGAGCCATGGCTATGGGTGCGTACATTCATACAAACGAGAACTCGATGTTGAGCAATGTTAAACTATTGCAGAGTGGATACACGTCAAGGAATTTGTTGTGACACTGACAATTCAGGGGATTGGGTGACAGTGAAAAGTTAGGGAATTTGATGTGCCATTGAAAATTCGGGGAACGTGGTGTGACAGTGAAAATTCAAGTAATTTGGTGTGATAGTGAATATTCAAAGAATTTGGTGTGTCAGTGAATTCGGGAAATTCGGTGTGATAGGTGAAAGTCAGGGATCTGGGTGTTACAAAGAAAAGTTAAGAAATTTGATGTAATAGAGAAAATATAAAAATACTGTGACTTTCAGATGTGCTTGCGATGTTTTTTTCAAAATACGAAGTAGAAGAGAAAGCATTAATTGCATCCCCAATTCTTGCGATTTTACAAAGCGTATTTATTAATTCTTGTCATAAAAATTGTATCGAAAATGATGAAAATAAAGTTTGTATTTATAGTGTTATACATAAAATACTAAGGTAACTAATATTTTTTAGTCTGTTAAATCCGGAAAGATCCAGGGAATTTCGAAAGTGTATAAAGTACAAAGTACAAATATAAAGTTGTGTCACATTTAGTTGATATACACTCCAATTTTCTTTGAGCATTACGAATTAACTATGAATGATTTTTCTTTTGATATTCTAATTTTCTTATTTGTTAATCACTCTGGACTATCCGCGTGAAGGGAGAGTGGAAAACATTCCAGAGAAAATACATCTTGGTAGCTTGACCGGGATTTTAACAACGTCTTCCTCACCACACCTGTATGATTTATTATTATTATTATTATTACTGTGTTTAAATTCAACATCAAGGCTAATAATGGCTTAAACTGAGGTTTAGGGAACAGAAGGGATGTTTAGAGGAAGTGCACCTCCATTCGCGTGAAGAGTAGATATGGAAACTACCCTCATTGCGCCTGACCTAAATTCTAACATGACACCACAGACCCTGCTATCATTGGTGCGGGTAAAGCTTTTGCTTTATAGACAATCTAGTATTTTGCAAACCTGATGCCTCAAAGCACGTGACCATTTAGGTTGAAGCCTTTGCTTCATCGACAATCTAGTTTTTTGAGATATTGACTGACCATGTAATCATTGGTGCTAGCAAAGCGTACATACGTAAACAACAACGGCTAAGAGAAATCCTTCATCCTTGGAAACATTGGGTTGCATATAATTATTTATCAAGGTAAAACAATCCTGTTCTAATCATTGATGTTATGCTACTTAATACTAGGTATTTTTTTTAAAACAGATATTTAATTTCACTATAAACCGTAAGAAGAGCTTAATAAAGAGGATTCAAATTCTGGATGATTTGAAGGAAAGAAGCAAATTTTGGGAGCTGAAGGAGGCAAAGGACGGGGTAGAAATGTGATACAGAAATTTTCCCTCCATTTTTCCCGGAAAATTTTCAATTATTATTTCCTGTTGATTAATATCAACTGATTAAATGGATAGTAATAATAATAATAGTAATAACAATAATAATTAGTGGTAGTGATAGTAGTATTAGTAGTAGTAGTAGTAAGAAACACCTGCTTCGGTGGCGTCACGGTACAACGCGCTACTCTCGCAATAGACTAGAGTGCCGATGACAGGGAGATCGGAGTTCGATTCGGGTACACTGAGGGAGGTTTTTTCTAAATGGTTTTCCACTCACTCTCCACACAAATGTGGGTGCAATTCCTGTAAAGTTAATCTTCCTTATCCCTAATACATTAGCGTAATTAGTACATAGACGTATAACCCGAACGGGTAGTAAGGCGCGGTGCTAAAAAAACTTGTAGAAAAACAAAAGAACGCGAGCCTTTGACCCGTTATGTTCATAAATCATACTTCAATTTCTTATCATCAATGAGTTAACTAAAATAATTTTAAGGTTGGCCTAATATTGGTCCCTTCCTTATCCTCCGTGCTTCCTAACTACCCCTCCCGCTTATATAACCCACTCGTCTCTTAACTCACAATATTTTGAAGTATAATAAGTTCTAGGTGCCACCTCCACAATTTAAACCCTCCACCGCAAGCCGCCACTGTGGAAAAATTTTCCCATTCAAAATTTTCCGGAAAATGTTCATCTCTAGGACAGGATGCATTGGTGGTCTAAGTTCACTGACAAAAGGGATTTACTTGTCGTAAGACAGAACACTTAATAATAGTAAGCCCACGCAAATATAAAGTGTCGGGAATAATGGATGTTCTTTTTGGAAAACCTGGGGACTTTTTATATTATGAAAATAGTGGCACCTCTGATTTCCCATCATTTTTTCGATGTGCGCCTTCCACCTCTTAGGGGCCTACTCCCCCCCACAAGCTCTAACCCCCTCAATAAAATTCTGGTTACATCACTGGTTCGAGACGTGCTCGTGTTCCCGAGTTGATGAACGTTGGTGGGCGTGTCGTGTCACAAGGTATGGCTTTGCTCGGAGGTAAAGCGTGTGATGAATGAACAAACCATCACGACAAGGGAGGGGTGAAGGGTGAGCACGCACCTGCACCGCTGCCTTCATTCACCACCACCCCTAAAGCGCGCGCTGTCAGAAAGTCTCGCCCCCATCCTTCCTTCGTGTCGGCGGAAATCCTCGGGCAAACATCATATTTCACTCTTGTTCCTCCCTTGGGACGCTGGTGAAGAGGAACATTGTCCCTGCAAGGCCACGTGCCTTGGAAGGCGGTCGCACCTGTGTCTACAACTTGCACGTTTTTGAATGGGGAGTTGTATCTTTACTAACTTCCTTACAAACAATATTATACAGGAGATGTGGTTTTTTTTCTACCCTTACATGAATACATATTTGTTGAAATTCGATTATCATTGTCATAAAAAAAAAGTTATTTATATTTTATCTTATAGCAGAGGTCGACAACTAGTCGATCGCGTAAAAAAATTGCACTGTCATTAAAAGTCGATATTTAAGTCTTATAAGCTCGCAATTATATCAAGTACTTTCAAATAATATTTGAATGTTACCAAAATTACCTTGATCGGTTATAATCAATAATATTTTGTTGAATTTTAAACAGATTAATATGAGAATATACGTTTCATTGATTTTATTTATATTTTTTCTATAAAACTGAGGACACAAGTTTTTGAGCAAAGATTTAATTGAAGGAAGGTATAGACCAAAAAAATCAAACGTATAGATAGATTGTAGAAACGATGGGTGATCGTGGGACCTTTGATAAATTTATAAATTGATCGTGGCCCAAAGAAAATGGTCGACCCCTGTCACAGTTACAGTCCAATTTTCAGAGGAAGAACCTTATCTGACTGCTAGAAAAGCTACTATATCTATTTTCACGTATTCATACGTTCAGGTTATATGATATGAAGCTATAATTTTTGATCAATATTATCAACTAGCAGAAGTACCCGGCGTTGTCTTGGGTAACGCTTTTCTTTGCTTCAAACAAATTCTAAAAAATCCCTTCATTTTATTCCTTGCGACCCAGTTTTTAATTAATTAAAAGAAAAAATCAAATCTATATTTCAAAATTCCGGCTTCGAGGTGAACATGTTCATGCACAGGGGCTAATAATTTTAAAATATCAGCGGTATATACCAAACAACGCTCAGGACAGACAAACAAACTTCATTTTATTAATATAGAAAGAGATAGAAGATAGATACCTATAAAATAATCCTAATAATATAATAAAATATTATGAATGTTGAACGCAAAAAAGTTTATATTTTCTAAAAGGCTCTTCCATTACAGGTTACGTTTTACCACAGGCTTATATAATAAAGTTATATTATTTTAAGGGAATAGTTTTTTACTAAAGTATTCTTTGTGGGTCATATGATTATTATTAACAAACAACTTACAAACCAACCTATATAAGAGACAACGCCTGTGTCCTAGACTACGGGTATTAATTCACCAGTCTGAAAGAGCTATATTCTAATTTACCAGTTTTTGTTTTACAGTGCCGGGAATTGAAACCAGTAACCTTGTTTCATTAGTTCACTAGTTTTCAACCTGAGGGTCGCAGAATGTTTCGAATGAGATCACAATGTTTGTTGGAGATATAGCTTTATGTTTACTTTTAAATGTGATTATAATGAGTATAGGAGGGTGCATAAATCAAATAGACATGTAATTGGTTAAAATTATGTCATTTTTGCATCCCATCTTACCACCCATAAGGTGTATACGCCCATGTACTAACTATGCGATGAGGATGAGGAAGGCTGAATTTAAAGGAACTGTACCTGCATATGCCTGGAGGGTGGAAATTAAAAAAAAAATCCATCCTCAATACACCCGACCAAGATTCGAACCCCCAATCTCCCGTCATCGGCAGTCCAGTGTATTGCGAGAGTGATGCCTTAGATTATTTGGCCACCGAAGCGGGTAAAAACTGTTACGGTGTTATTATTATTTTTATTATTATTAACGCCGCGTCTTACTACCCCTTCGGGTTATACGCACTTACGCTAATGTGTAATGGTAGGGTGATTGTGAGATAAATGGAGGACCTACAGTTTAACGTGGAATCCGAACCACGGTGGAGGCCTGGCATTCCCCACATTCACTGTTAAGGTGTTGCTTGGGTTCCTTTTGCTTATCCAACTCTTGACAGTTGCTGACTCGGTTTGCTGTAGCAGTCTCATGTTTGGTTGAAATTTGATCCTGCTTTAATTTGGACCTCAAAAAAGGGGCACAAATAGATCCCTATATTTTATGACTGATAGAGATCGGAAAATGTGCAACAAATCTAGAGATAGTAAAAATGTCTGTAAAACATAGCAATGTATATCTTGATTCGGTAACATATTGTTATAAAGGTATAAAGAAGCTTCTCTTGAAATTTTCCCCCGACCTTAGGAAAAAGGCTAGTGGAACGAATGTTTTCGTTTGTTGGCAAATTCACCCAAATACTATGTTTCTGTCGCCTTCACATTAAAGTGCTTGTAGATAACAAACAAAGGCTGGTTCCTTGTAGTTTATTGTAAATGGCAGATAAACGTTCAAGAAACGCTTACAACTTGTTCCTCAGGAGTATACAAATGATCTTTTCGTCACATCATCAACAGCTTTCGGAGGCAAATTGTGGCTATCGGTACTACATTCACGGTAGGAATTACTCTTTGAAAGGTCGTTTTTCCTACCAATATCCTACTATATAATAGATTTCTGGTAGAGAAAAAGGCCTTTCAGGTAACAATTCCTACGGTGAACGGACTTTAGTTCCAATTTATATGCAACACACAAGCACGGTTTTGTGCGTATGTATAGTTTGTGCGTGACCTAATCTAAGGGTAAAGGAAATATAAAGTCGGTAAAGTAAAGGAAATTAACCCATATTACCATTGATTTTTTATTTGCTATTTTTTAATTAGTACCTTTAACAAAATATTTCTTAACTACCTATTTTATTGGGTGGAAATCGGAAGAGTAGCTTGCAGTAAATACGCCCTCATTGGTGTAGTAAGGGTATGAGAAAACCACCCTGTCCACACTCCGAAATTGAACTCTTTGCCGGATGCGCCTTGGTTTTCACCATAATGTGGTTTTATTTAAACAGTTAAAAACCTGTACATTTTCTTAACATTCACAAGTTTCGTACTGATATTAGATTAGTTAATTTCCATCGTTGATATAAGAGCCTGCTCGAATATCACCCTTGTCTATAACTCTATCGGTAGTTTATATAGGCTATCATTCATTCATTATCAGATATGTAGCTCTACTTTTTACTGAAAAACGAGTATATTGATGAAGCATATCTTGTCCATATTAATAACCCATGTAATTTATATATTAATAATTGCTATAAAAAGCCAATATATTATGGTTACACCATACAATCATACTACATTTGTTTACTAAATTTGTTATAACTCTGGTAACGTTTATCAATATAATAAATTGTACGATGAACCCCACAGACGTGCTCTCTCTTTCAAACTAAAGTAAAATATTTACTAAAAACTCTTAAAATCTATGAGACCAAATAACATACATTGTAACAGAAACACTCCACCAAAGAGCACATATGATGTACACTGTTATAGAAACATTGAGAAAAAACTAACATCTCTGTCCACCACATCGAGGAAAGAGGAACATCTCCTCTGTCCACCACATTGAGAAAAGAGGAACATCTCTGTCAACCACATTGAGAAAAGAGGAACATCTCTGTCAACCACATTGAGAAAAGAGGAACATCTCCTTTGTCCACCACATTGAGAAAAGAGGAACATCTCTGTCCAGCACATCGAGAAAAAACTAACATCTCTGTCAACCACATTGAGAAAAGAGGAACATCTCCTTTGTCCACCACATTGAGAAAAGAGGAACATCTCTGTCCACCACATTGAGGAAAGAGGAACATCTCCTTTGTCCACCACATTGAGAAAAGGAACATCTCTGTCAACCACATCGAGGAAAGAGGAACATCTCCTTTGTCCACCACATTGAGAAAAGAGGAACATCTCGGTCCACCACATTGAGAAAAGACTAACATCTCTGTCAACCACATTGAGAAAAGAGGAACATCTCCTTTGTCCACCACATTGAGAAAAGAGGAACATCTCTGTCCACCACATTGAGAAAAGAGGAACATCTCTGTCCAGCACATCGAGAAAAAACTAACATCTCTGTCAACCACATTGAGAAAAGAGGAACATCTCCTTTGTCCACCACATTGAGAAAAGAGGAACATCTCGGTCCACCACATTGAGAAAAGAGGAACCTCTCTGTCCACCATATTGAGAAAAGAGGAACATCTCTGTCAACCACATCGAGGAAAGAGGAACATCTCCTTTGTCCACCACATTGAGAAAAGAGGAACATCTCTGTCCAGCACATCGAGAAAAAACTAACATCTCTGTCAACCACATTGAGAAAAGAGGAACATCTCCTTTGTCCACCACATTGAGAAAAGAGGAACATCTCCTTTGTCCACCACATTGAGAAAAGAGGAACATCTCTGTCCAGCACATCGAGAAAAAACTAACATCTCTGTCCACCACATTGAGAAAAGAGGAACATCTCTGTCCACCACATTGAGAAAAGAGGAACATCTCTGTTCAGCACATTGAGAAAAGAGGAACATCTCTGTCAACCACATCGAGGAAAGAGGAACATCTCCTTTGTCCACCACATTGAGAAAAGAGGAACATCTCGGTCCACCACATTGAGAAAAGAGGAACATCTCTGTCCAGCACATCGAGAAAAAACTAACATCTCTGTCAACCACATTGAGAAAAGAGGAACATCTCCTTTGTCCACCACATTGAGAAAAGAGGAACATCTCTGTCCAGCACATCGAGAAAAAACTAACATCTCTGTCCACCACATTGAGAAAAGAGGAACATCTCTGTCCACCACATTGAGAAAAAACTAACATCTCTGTCCACCACATTGAGAAAAGAGGAACATCTCTGTCCACCACATTGAGAAAAGAGGAACATCTCTGTCCACCACATTGAGAAAAGAGGAACATCTCTGTTCAGCACATTGAGAAAAGAGGAACATCTCGGTCCACCAAAGATAATAACAATCAATTTTTGTTTTCAAAGATTAGCATGAAAAAAAATTAATATAGCTCAGAAACGGTTGGTTTATTTAAAAAAAGTATTCCAAATAAAATATTTCTCTTTTTAACAATCCTTCAACTTTACAACGATACATTAATTCGTATCTCAAATAGTGTCGAAGTTATGATAAAATTTAGAAATATCCGCCTATGTTAAGTACGCTTAAAGTAATTTTCATGAGAAAATGAGAATTTACATTTTGTTTGTCATGTTAAACAAAGTGTAAATACAAAATTTAATCAAAATCGTTTGAGAGGATTTTGAGAAAATCGATTTTTTGTCTTGTCCCCTTTCGTTAAACTACCCTTAATTTTAGGGTTGGTTATCTATTTCCAAAAACTCCTTAAGAGAATCTTATGAAAACCCTATATACAAAGCTTTAGCTTAATCGGTAAAATGGTTCCGGCTCTAGGCCGAGATATAGACACTACGGCATCGCGAAAGCCACTTTTTCAGTTCCAGTGGGTCATGAAACTTAAATATTTATCTAAATTTCAAACTTTGATTTTTTGACGATCACAATACTACTCTCTCCAAAGGGTCGAGAGAAAGTAAAAAGCCAACATATTGGGGTGTTGCTATAGCTGGTCTTGTTATAAAAATGTGGACCAACCAGTGTCTTGATGAGGTCTTGGGTGAGTTTGTGTCCGACATGTGATGTTAACTGCCTCATTCGTTCTTCTTTTATGTCCTCTCTTAAGTTGTCGTCTTTTTATTTTTATCATTTTGCGTCACAACACTAAAACATGGCTGGCTTGCCAAAATTACAAACTTGGCTGCAGACGAGTAATTGTGAGATTTATTATCTCTGTCTGGAGACTGCCGTAGTTATCTTTATAGTGCGTCTTGTTGTTTTGGAGAAGTCACTTTTTAAATTTTAAAGGGGAGTTCCGGCGCTCATTCATTTTAAACTTTATATATATTTCTTCAATATTAATTTATATAAAGGTACATAAACATTCAAGGATACGAATCTTGTATTCTACTGGATGATATTTTGTTCTAAATTTAAAATGTTGTTGCTTTGGAGGGCGCCTTTCAAAGGGAGTATATTATTATTATTATTATTATTATTATTATTATTATTATTTCTTTAGCACCGCGTCTTACTACCCGTTCGGGTTATACGCTTAAGTACTAATTACGCTAATGGATTAGGAATTGGGAAGGTTGAATTAAAGGAAGTAAACCCGCATTTGCGTGGAGTAAGAGTGGAAAACCATTTAGGAAAAACCACCCCCAGTTCACCCGACCGAGATTCGAACCTCGATCTCCCCGTCCTCAGCAGTCGGGCTCAACACGACTAGCGCGTTAGCCAACTACGCCACCGAGGCGGGTGGGAGTATTATAGCTCACTCATTTTAAACATTATAGTAATCTTAGTAAACGTAAAGGCGCATATTAATTAAGGATAAAAATCTTGTCTTGTCGATATTTTGTTCAAAAATAAAGTCTTAACACATCAAAAGAAGCTTCGTTATCGATATGTATTTTAAGAGATTTGTAGAGTGTCGATAGTGACACAGCTTAAGTATCCTTTGTACACAATGTATAAGTGTATTGTCCAGCGCGTTAGTGATTTATTAACTTTTCTTATACCAGTGTATACGGTCTAGCCCGTCAGTTATCTACAGACTAATTTTCATAGAAGTAACCTTATCTGACAGCAATGAAAGCTACTATATCTTTTTTCACGTATTCATACGTCAAGTAATGTGATCTTCAGCGATCACTTTTGATAGATATTATCATTGCCTATAAAATAACACGTCGATATCATTGTTAAACGAACAAAAAAGTATTTTCGACCTGCCTTACAATAATTTAGTTTTATCAGAATGTACTGACAAATTTGTAAGAAAAAATCAACTTTTTTTTCTATCTGAAGTTAATAATAGTTTAATAATGAAATGCCAAATAGTAATTCACTTTGTTTCTACATAGTGTAATCTCTCGCGTAGAAAAAACTATCTTCTGTGTTTATTGATGGTTTCGCTCTCCTCTTCCACGCAAATGCGGGTACATTACTCGTTAACTTCCTCACTCCTATTACACTAGTTTAGTTATTATATTATAAGATGGCTATAAGCCGAACGGGTAGTGAAATGCGGGGAAAGAATATGTGAAAAAAATAATTCATCGACATGGAAAGTGAATTTGTAGCTTACTGTTCTATCGTTGAACTATATTTTGTTCCACCACTACCTCCGAACTATATGCACTAATGAGGTGGTGATAAGGAAGGTAAAATTTAAATGAAATGCACCCTAACTTGTGTGAAGTGATAGTGGGAAATCGTTTGGGGAAAAACACCCTTTTTTTTTACACCCGGTTGGGATTCGAACCTCGCCCTCCTATCCCTCACCAGCAAACAGAATAAACGAGCCTGACACTTAGTTTGCATGACCACTGATGCCAGCCTAAGTTAATTAGTATGTTTACGTGTCCAGAGTCAGTTTCTGATCATTGAAGGCGCGATTCACTGTGGACGTGAAGACTGCGTGTAAACCACTTTGAAATAGACACTACGATAACCACCGGTGCGGGACTGGATGAATTGATTGTGGTAAAAAGGGAGAGCGAGGTTCGAATCTCAGCTCACATGTGACTTAACATATTCTCTCCAAGTCAATGCCTGTGAATTTCCTCACAAATTAACCCTGGAAATGAATAGGGTTACCAGGTGTCCCGATTTTGAGTCTCAAGTTCCTGTGTCTCGGCTAGATCTTTCGGGACGTTAAAATATCCCGGTTTATCACTCTTTCTATTCTTACCAATGTTTGGCGCTGTCAAACCGATAGCGGCCACACTCTTGCGTGCGGCACGGCGCGTGCCTCGACCTTGTTCGGTGTTTTTATACATACGACACACCTCGCAACTCTGTATGTAACCGTAGTTGGCAGCAGGAGTTGAATTGTAAGATTTGTAAGATTATTTTTGTGATTTTTGTTTTTATTCCTAAAAAAGGTATTCCTTATATATTATTATTATATATTATCATCATCATCACCGCGTCTTACTACCCGTTCGGGTTATACGCACTTACGCTAATGTGTAATGGTAGGGTGATTGTGAGATTAAATGGATGACCTACAGTTTAACGTGGAATCCGAACCATGGTGGAGGCCTGGCATTCCCCACATTCACAAGTTGTGATTAATACACGTCTTGTCAGAGGTGAAGAAAGGGTTTGGTAATCAGATAAATCTGTGGCGGGACCGAAGCTTGAATTCCGGACCCCCAGCACAGAAGTCTGACACCTTACCCCTAGACCACCAGGTCACCGTGTTTCTTATACATATATATCATCATTATTGTCAGCACTGTTTGAATAATTTTTAAATGTGTGATTTTTAAGTTGAGTTCTTAGATTGTTTTGTTTTTGTTCTTAATAAACGTATTCTATACAATAATTCGATGTTTGCTTGCTTAAATGCTTCTTTCCTTCTATGTTTTTTTTATCTTATCACTGTCCCGGTTTGACGACCAAGAGATCTGGCTGGCAATGAACAAACCCTAAAAATAAAAATTATTAATTTATTTACTGGCGCTGACAACTGTAATCGGACCAGGCTCAAATATACCTTTTATTGGCCTCCCGATCCACTCGGCCAGAGGAATGGCCATTATGATAAATGATAACCTAGTAAAGTACTGTTTATCTCCTGAATGCCATAATAAGGTTATTTTATGAAATAATATTTACATAAATTATTCGGTTGTGTTGATGACTCATTGGTAAAAAATGTATCCTCTACTAAACTTTTTTTTGTCGTGACTAACAATTAACCCAGCCTACTTCCCACTTTATTTTTCCAAAATTCATTTTAGCTATCGTGCGTGGGTGTAAGAGACGGTTATAGTTGGTGCTTCAAATTAATGTTCTTTATCGCGAAAGTGGTTAAGTTTTTTTAGTTCGTTAGCGCATATATCCTCTCTCTTGGCCCTTTCTTTGTCTCCACTGGCCTTTCACCCGCCCATTTTGACACTACTCGACTTGAAGTGGTCAAGGACAAAAAAAAAAAACCCCAACCAAACACTCCCTTAGAAGATCAAATTCACAACCGTTTTCCGACCTTTCTTTATTATGCTTTTGTGTTTCGTTGACTAACTCTTCCGTTTATAACAGCACCTTTTTTTCCCTCTCCTGCGGCATTCCTTCTGTATTAGGATAGACAAGGATGTGTAAACTACGGCCCGTGAGTCAAATACATCCCGCCGGTGTCTTCAATCCCGCCCGCAAGACATAATTAAAATGTGTTGGGTTGTGAATCAGGCTTTTCCGAACACAACAAAACTCAATTTTTATAAAATCAGGGCAATGTTTTTATCCTCATATTCATGGGAACGAGTGTTTTGAACCATGAAACTTAGGAAAAGGTATCTTAGAGACCGACTTACTAATTATTATATGTCTTCTCTCTTGTGACTCACCTCACAGTTTAACGCAGATTATGAAAAAAAATTATAGAAGCTAATTCACAATTTCACTCATCTCACAGTCGCATCCCATTATATAAATCTTCTGAACGAACTTAAAAACATACCAATCCACTGAGATATTTATCATTGTTATACATTCTCAATGTATATTTAAACTTATTTATGCATGTTTATTAGGGCTGGGCCGATGCCGATAACCGATCCAATTTATCGGCCGATATTGGTACAATTGGGTGAGGATAATCGGTATTTTATCATGCCGATAATTCAAAATCTATAGATATATTTTAAATTCTCAAGTCAAGATAATATAATTCATAGTTCAAACAAAAATATTTAAATACAGTATATTGCATTTAAACACAAATTCTTTAATTCTGTTAGATATTTTATATTATTATAAACAGCAAAACCAACATTCTAAACAAAACAAATTTTATTTACCTTAAGACTTAATTAAAATTATGAAATACTTGATAAATATATTAGAGATCAAGAATTCCTCAAGTAACAAAGTTAAATACTATCAAAAACAATATTAGATGGGCCAGTATGATTTTATTTGCTGTGGATTTATAATTAAAAAAATTAAAACTACATATAATGGCTATAAGTAACGTAGTTCTAATTGAATACAAGTTGTATGCACCTAATTGGATCAACTAAACTTGTAGGTCCATCTTAAGTGAATCAGCTCCACCGTGTATCGACTCCACGTTAACATTGGTAAGTCCTCATTCATCTCACAACATCCTACCATTACACATTAGTGTAAGTGCTATAACCTAACGTATAAAGGTAAATAATAATAATAATAATAATAAGTACGAGTCGAAGTCCGCGCATGCGCACACATTTTGCTTTCTATTTAAATAATTTTCTGTTTGGATGAGTTTTTTATATATATATATAACACACACACACACACACACCACCTAAATCTTTCGTTGACTGAACTAACTAAACTAAATATTATTTACCTAACCGTAACTTATTCACACGGCAAAAACAACGAATACGTCCAAGATAACGTATCATTGATATTGCGTATTCTAGGGCTAGCTGCACAAGACCGAGTTCAGTAATCATGTGTGTATTTTAATTCATTTGTAATTATGTAAATTCTTGTTTATTATAACAGTACAGTAGGTCTAACAATAAAATATATCTAACCAACTTTAACGTTTAATACTTTAATATAAACTTTTATTCAACAAACCTACTACTATCATGAAAAGTATAAAAGTGGCAAAAACCGATAATTCTTGTTTTTTTTTAGTATTGTTACTGTACACTTTTTTAACATCCCATAAAAAACTAAATCGGCATCGGCTACCGGCATTATCGGCATTGGCAATTTATGCAATAGGGCTTATTGCCCCAGCCTTAATGTTTACTGTTTTTTTAAATGAATTTTGAAGAAAAATTCATGAATTAAAGTATTTGATTCGCCAATTTTTAATTATTTTTATAAGGCTCTTCTTTAAGTCACTTTGCACATCCCTGTATTTGGATCTCTAGTAGTCGATGTGTTTTAAAAGTTGTTCTTGTCTTGAGTTTGTAAGATGCTATATCAAGTAGTAAAGAAGGTCCTGTAAGATGTTAACTATTAAAACTAGTTTTTTTTAAATAAAAAAAGTGCCACCGCGTGTGATTCATTATGAAATTTGTTTCTTTATTTTGTTGACCGTGTTGTGGCGGGGTGGACTGAATACGACTGCCGCTTAAGAGGGTTTTCCATTTCAGATTTTAATTAAAAATTGTATGCACTACAAGCTGTAAAATGTAAACGCACTCTAAACAAAAACTCGTGATTTTTTTTTTGTCACTTAAAACGAAACTGTCCGTCTGCAACGTGAATAGGAGAAAATTAACCTTGCTACTAAAGCATTGTTACATTCCATAACTTGTTTTACATAAAAATGCAGTTTATTTTATGACATTTTATGAACGTCATATGTCCAACTCTAATTTAAAAAGTAAAATGACGACACCTTGTGAATGTTTATATAGAATGTTAAATTATACTGTGTAAAGTCTAAACGCCATATGAAGACCTTTTTTGTTATGATATCTTAAAAAATATTTTTATGTAGCAAAAAGATCACTAACCTAACCGTCTTTTGGATGTCAAAACTGACGGTTCCATTACACATTATGATTGAAAAAATATAAATTGAAAAATAATAAACTATCAGGTAAGTTTGTTTCTTTGACACTATGGCTGTGCAACTAATTGTCTAGCTTTTATAGAGGAAAGAGCTGCTTTATTCTAACATAAAATAATAAGTTATAAATAACTAATTGTGATCAATGGAAGATGTACAAATATAAGAGTTGACGTGAATATAAACCTCATTTCTTTGCAATTTATTCTCAATTTATTGAGCGTTATTATATTATTTCGTGTTAGCGATGAAAGATTATAAAAACAGGAATTCTGATGTGCTTATTTAGTTGATTTAGAATAGATAACTAAAGAATGATACATTATAACTCTGCTCTTTCTTAAGGCCACATTTTTAAAAGAGTGCATGCTTCTCATCAGCTCGTTGCATGATATAATATTTATGAAAAACATTATAAGTTGTTATAAGGAAACAATATTTAATCGTAGTTATAATAATAGAATTCAATGTGAAGCATGGTTACAATGTGAGGTAGAAAATATGTTTTAATTAATACTGAGTCTAAGATCAATTGAGAATTAAGATATGAATACTGTCTTTAATATCTAAGAAGCCATTAATATTGACATTATTATTCAAATCAATATATAACAAATTAATAATATAATTATCATAAATTATAATAATAAAATTAAATGTAATGAATAGTTACAATTTGGTACCCACATGTAACTATTCATTACATTTAATTTTATTATATAATTTATGATAGTTATATTATTAATTTGTTATATATTGATTTGAATAATAAGTCAATATTAATGGCTTCTTAGATATTAAAGACATCATTCATATCTTAATTCTCAATTGATCTTAGACTCAGTATTAATTAAAACATATTTTCTACCTCACATTGTAACTATTCTTTACATTGAATTCTATTATTATAACTACGATTAATAATATTTACTTTGCTAAGGAAATTTAAAATGTACCCACTTCGGTGGCCGCATAGTCTAACGCGCTACTCCAGCAGTAGACTAGAATGCCGATGACGGAGAGATCGATGTTCGAATCTCGGTCGTTTATACTGAGGGTGTTATTTCCTACAGTGTTTTCCACTCTCCTTCCATGCGAATGTGGGTATGCTTCCTCTAAATTTAACCTTCCTAATCCCTAAAACCATTAAGGTGATTAGTACACAAGTGTATAACCCGAACGGGTAGTAAGACGTTGTAGTAAATAAATAAAAGTAAAATACATATAATTAGATTTATATATAAATAGCGTATTAGGAAATATAAAACATTCGAAATGTATAAATATTTGTACGTAATGCCTCTCAAATAACTAATAATGAATCAAACGGGCATATGTTTATAGAAATAATACATATAAACTTAAAAGTACTTCCAAACTAGACTTGCTAGAATTCTATAGCTCCGGTTCCAATACAAGAAATATAGCTAAATTATCACAAGTATTTTAATAGTGTAAACCAAGGAAATCTCAGGCGCAAATAACACCACGGTGTAGGGGATCCGGAGTGTCGCTCAGCTCAGGCACTGGTTTTGAAGATGGAGCGGCGCTCCGGCGGATTATCAGAATAAAATATACATTTCTATGGACATTATACTTGTTTATCTTTAAGTTCGGATGTACGGAACTTGTCTTTTCAATTAATGATAATTAAAAGTTAATGAAATTAACAATAGCTACGATAGATGTATATTTAAACCGTGAGAAAGAGAGGCGTGCACAAGCGTGTGTTAGTTTTAATATCGTTTGCATATCCCCCCCCCCCCCGAACCCTACCCCGGCCACCTCCTCCTTCACCGCTAACACCACAAACTGAGAGCTCAGGTACTGCTACATTTGGGATTACACCCAGGAAAACAGGACTAAAATATGTAATGCAATTCCCTTAGATATCACTCACTTAATATAGCTGGCGAAGCTTGAAAAATGTAACAAACAAAAACAACTTTATAATATACTACAAACGATTCATTCATTGTTATTGCTATCCCTCTTTCTCTAACTTGTTAAATCAATTAGTTATTTTAGTTTATGTTAATCATATTAATACCTTTCTATGAATCGGATAATTATTAATATAAATTATACGTTCACAGCAAATGTTATAACCCCTTTATACTTAAACTATATAAATATAGATAATATAAAAAATTATCATTTTATTTCACATTACTTTTTATTTGTGTATTCATTTAAGTATCAAATTTATATGTTTACACTTAGATTTAATATTGTCTAGATTCTTACACTTTATAACCGTCAGTCAGATAATTATAATTATTACCATTATTATTCTAAAAAATGTAAAATGGATAGTCCTTAGTGAGTTAACGTTCTTAGAATCATATGTATAAAGGTTTTATGTATATAATTCTTTTTACAATTTTAACCTTTTTTAAAATAATAATTTAAATAACCATTAGCTTAGGGATAAAACACTATAAAAGTTAAAATGGATAAAAAGTAAATCTAATAGTTCTTTTAGGTAAAAGTTTAAAAGGGTAAAAAGTGCAACAAGTTAAAAAGTAAATACAATTAATTTTTTATTTAAGGTTATATATAAACTTTAAATAAAAATATGTCAGGTTTATCTTTACTTGCGGCACAAATACTCAGCGGGATAGCCAACTTTGGCACCAAAAGGTGCCACTCGTCTCTACTATCTTTACCAGCTATGAGGTGACAGGTTTCCCATACTATTATTTTTTTATCACCGTGTCTTACTACCCGTTCGGGTTATACGCTTATATACTAATTACGTTAGTAAATTTAGGAATTAGGATTTTAAGAGAAAGTGAACCCGCATTTGTGTCAAAGGAGAATGGAAAACCATTTTGGAAAAAAAACATCATTACATCCGACCGAGATTCGAAACCCCGACCTCTTCGTCATCGCATATTAGTCTACTGTGAGAGTAGCGCCTGAGACCATGCGGCCACAGAAGTGGGTAATACTAGTTTCATCCTGGTGCATGTTATTTTACTATTTTCAAGAAGTAGACTTGAATCATCAGAACAAAGTGTACACCGCAAGTATGTTGTATTCAAACATTACATCAACCCGAATGGGTAGTAAGACACAATGACAAAAAAAAAAAATAGGCAACTGTGCCTATTTATATAGTTTCCCTTTTGAAAACTGTAAATAATGGTAACTATACATATTTGATTTGTTCTATGATTATCTTAAACGATTATTTATTGATATATATAGTTTGAAAAATGTTTTGTTCGTCACCATAACGAAGACATTTATTAGGTCACTTGAAATATATAAAAATAAATGGATGACCTTTGGAAAATAACCATCAGACTGTTCACCACAGAATGGCCATTAAAATCCCATATAAGTTTATGGCTACATAAGATTGATGTGTAACCAGGCTACCAAAATGAGATCTTAAGTGTATTTACCGAGGTATCATCCTTCTAAAGGGATTTCGATTTCTATATGATCATCTGAAACAATATTGCAATAATATCCAACTGCGACCCCCGGTTCTAAAAGACGCACTTGTCGTGTTGGTCACGTCTCCCAAATTTAAGGCGCGTGACGTCATGTTGGAAGTATGCACGTGCGACAATATTGTGGACGAGATATTTTCTTGATGCACCCATCTGTTGGATGTCTCATTTCATCCTTGACGCGCACGTTCATAGGGTTTGGTTCATTTGAGCGCGAAGAAATGGGGAATGCTGGCGGAGGGGAGAGGAGTGTGGTTTGTGGTCAGTAAATTGGTAATAAACATTACTTAAATCTGTTACTAAAATCACCTTACATCAGTAACATACCTTAACCTAACTTGGCCGGCTAAGAATCTCTTTGAATTGAATTGTTTTTGCAAGTGACAAGTAAACAAAAAATTCCTACTATCATTATTATTACTATTATTATTATATTATTATTATATTATTATTATCATCACCGCGTCTTACTACCCGTTCGGGATATACGCACTTAGGCTAATGTGTAATGGTAGGGTGAATGTGAGATGAAATGGAGGACCTTCAGTTTAACGTGGGATCCGAACCACGGTGGAGGCCTGGCATTCCACACATTCACAAGTTGTGATTAATACACGTCTTGTCAGAGGTGAAGGAAGGGTTTGGCAATCAATAAATCTGTGCCGGGACCGAGGATTAAACCTCGTACCGCTAGCACAGAAGTCTGTCTGACTGACACCTTACCCCTAGACCGCTAGATCACCAAAATTCCTAATAAAATAAAATGAAAGACTATTCCGCTTCGGTGGCCGAATGGTCTAATACTTCACTCTCTTGTTAGACTGGCCTATCTGGGGATATCGGCGCTCGAATCCAGGCCGGACATACTGAGGGTGGTTTTCCTTAAATGGCTTCCTGGTCTCCTTCCAGAGTAATTATCATTAGTAAGAAATGGTGATTTAAAAAGATCACTGGCTATTCTTCGTACCCCAGTTTATGCGCTCAAGTGCTACAAAACGGTTCATTTGGTCTCGGAAAATGTGATCACTTTAAAGATATTGCTATAGAATAACTCTAAATACGCAAACAATATGCCACAATTATATTATATTCTCGGATACTTTACGAGAAAAACAGTCTAGTTCTAATATGGAAGAAAAAACTGGCATGATTTTTAAGGTGAATTTGGTAATTTTTCGGAAGATATAAAGTTAAAATAATTAGATTACCTTATTTTGTTTCTTAATTGGTTTTATTTATTTGAAACCGCTTTTCAGGTTCGTTTTTAGATTGTAAATCGGACTATTTAACAAGTTTGCTTTAAATATCTAACTCGCCGTAACTTTTAGCTGTGAGAGATAAACCACAAGAGTAAAGTCAAACACAAATACACATCGCCTCAAAACATTCAAATATATCTCACTACTATATATCACTACTAGAAAATTATATGTATTATAACAAAAGGGTGACCCGGTGATTTAAGGGTAAGGTGTCGGACTTATGTGCTGGGGGTCCGGGGTTCAATCCTCGGTCCCGGCACAGCTTTATCTGATTACCAAACCCTTCCTTCACCTCTGACAAGACATCTTGTGAATGTGAGGAATGCCAGGCCTCCACCGTGGTTCGGATTCCTGTTAAACTGTAGGTCCTTCATTTCTTCTCACAATTCACCCTACCATTACACATTAGCGTAAGTGCATACAACACGAACGGGTAGTAAGACGCGGTGCTAATAATAGTTATTTTGACAAACTTATGTACATAGAAAACGTTCTAGAGTGGGGAAGTCAATATTCTTAGGATTTTACTATCTCGTAGAGAGGAATAAATTGTAATAGTGAAAATGTTCGACCTCCAAGATTATGAGGGATCTGAAGTTTTTCTGTCCCTTCAAAATTTACAATTCTGTCTATCTCCATGTAGGTCTGTTTTAACCGGGGCCCACAGCCGAAACGGTTTGATCGATTTGCTGAAATTTAATATTTGTGCTGTTTAGTAATGCCTCGAAGCTAATCGGGATTTTATTTCTAGCATGTAAATTAAGTTGGAAGAAAGATAACTCTTGTACAATTAATGTACATGACTAGCGAAACTTAGGAGATCAAAATGATCTTTAGGTTACGGATATAGGAGTATCAAGTATCATATTCGTAAATTTGAGTAACAACTCCCGGACACAAGAATTGAACCCGGGACTTTTGGCTTAGCACAATGATGCCCTACCATTGGTCCCGTGCTCAGTGCCATTCTAAAGTGAATACAATCAAATTTATTATAGGACTATGATAAAGTATGTACATTTGTGTCTTATCTTTTATTTTCTTATCTCCACAAATTGAACTCTATAGGAGGTCCATGGAGTGTGTGCATGTTAGTGGTTTAAGTAATAAGACAAGTCCAGTAGACACTACTGTGCGTCTAGTGGAGTTTACAAAATTTCCCGCCGTTGGCAACTTTTCTTTGTCTCGAGAAATTATCTCTTCTCCAGCGCAGAAACATTTTGAGCTTTCACGAAAGTTCCCATGGACTCTTTACTGGATACAATCAGCGGGGATAGTTAAGAGCCACACATTATGTTGCAACTCAAGTGACAGTTTTGCTGATAAATAATATATATTTTTTTAATGCACGTCTCGCATGAACGATGCGCAAAGTGTTAGAAATACAAAAATAGATATTTTGCTGCAAACATTGGTAAAATGTAAATTGTCGCAATTTTATCGGCATTGATATTCTTTCAAAGATGACAGCTTAATATCGCTCATATACTTACTCTATGGCATTAGGAACTTAAAATTCATTGCTGCACTTACAAAAGTACTCTACCTATCCCTATCTTGAGCTAGTTATATTCAATCCACCTCATTACACCTAATACCTATCGTAAGATAGTTCTATCCAATCCACCTCATTACACCCTATCCCGATCTTGAGCTAGCTCTATCCAGCACACCTCATTACACCCTATCCCTATCTTGAGCTAGTTCTATCCAGTCCACTTTATCACACCCTATTTCTATCTTGAGCTGGTTCTATCCATGAACCGACCACATATATCTTGGCTTGTAAAATACATGTTTTAAACTAATATTGAAAATATTGTAAACTTATTTGATTTTAACATAGTAAATATCAATGTATTATCATTTTAAAAGTTTTTACTTTAAGTTATTGATATTAATATTTAAGACACTCACGTTTACAATTTAATCAATTTTCCTTCTTTAAAATCTACGAGATATTAAATTATTTTCATTTAGCCACTATTAAAGTATTTACAATTTAATTTGAGTTATTCGTTACATTTAACAATATTCAACCATTTTTTGAATTTTTAATACTCATTAAAATACGTAAATTAATGGTGGCACACTAGACTAGTCCGAATTTCACCTAGTCCATAAAGGAACACCCGGCTTGGAAAAGTTTTGGCATCCCTGTTCTAGAATTACTGCCTCTCTCTTCGTGTGAAAACACCATCTTAACATAATAATCTTCTCCTTCTAAACTGAAACTTGCCGCACAGTTAGTGTCTTGATGAACTAACCCTAAAAGCCTGGGCTAAGGCCATGTGTACACAGGCAACAAATTGTCTAAACACTTTTTTGTCATTACCTTTCTGGATAGCGACTGCAAAGCAACAGATGAACGACGAAACAGTCGCGTCGTTGGTGTGTGTGTTCACAGGGCACATATTTGTAGTCAGGAAAAACGAAAGTTCCAGAAACCTATATTACGCCCAGTATCATCACGGACATATTAGAAGTATTGTTTTTCTTGTAGCCTTCAATAGAAAACAACGACAACGCGAATGTCAATTTTGGGTCCACCCCATTTACAGCGAAACACTTTAATTTGTAAAGATTAATACAAGTTTTGAGCACTATAGGAATAATTCTGATAAGTTTCTTTCCTACTATAGAATGAATGTTTCCGGTTTTGGCTCTAGTTGGACAATCTATTTCTCGGCAGGACACCAATTGAAGAAGGAGCACGATTACACGATATATGGCCTAATAATGCAGTATTTTTCCCAAAACTAGATTGAAGTCATGAGCTGGTCCAAGTACTATTTCGTGAACAACGACAGAATTGTCTCTGGTGCGCACGGCTTCATTTGTTTGCATTAGGCGCATCCTAGTCATAAGATAATTAAGTCGTCGTAATGTTGTGGTGTTCCACAACTCTTATCAACTGCTGAAACACCTTTCTCACGTGTCGTGGCCTGTGTACACACTTACATTAATACTTATTGAACACATTGTAACGACGAAAAAGTGTTTATAGACATTTTGTCGACTGTGTACATACAGCCTTAATTACGACCTAGGTATTGGCTGTCTATCTCCAATACTCTCACAAAATACACCCCCTTAAACCTACTTTATCTCACCCGAACATTTTAACACCTTAGTTAGTAATGTAATATAATAAGAAGTTTAGCACGGTTGATTAGAGATAATATACAAGTATACCTTGACCTTCCTACGAATGGACATTTAGAGCGCCTATTAGAAAATCTTTTTTTTTTTTTGCTGCCAACATTGATAAAATTTTACTACAGTATAGCTCGTATTAAAGGGGATGGAGGTCTATCCGAGTTAAGAAAAGTCCGTCTTATCGAGGAGAAATGAAGTTGTGCCTAAAGAATGAAAACTGATACTTTATCTAAAGTAATTTATTATGTGACGAGGTAAACAATACATATCAGATAAGACACATATACAAATAACACACTTAGGTACTGGGATGGAAAAGGTTGCGATTACAATAGTCCTATTGTACTTGCATATGCTTTATATACAATAGTGTATGGGTGGGGCAAGATGGGATGAGCGTAACGCCGCGTTGCAAGATCTCCGCCAGTTCCCTACATTAATACTATTTCTTTAACATTTCTAGCCTGCCAACATGCGGCTGGCATGTTTATATGTACATTGCACAATTTTACTTCCGGAAAATTTTGTCAAATCATCCGAATTCCGAGTTATCAAGAGTTGACTGTAGGCTTGTATTGTTCGTGTTATTTTATAGGTATTGATAATATCTATCAAAAGTGACAGCTGCAGATTACACGACTTGAATACTTGAAAGTATATCTATTATAGTTTTCTAACTGTCCGATATTTCCATTCTTAAGAAAATTGGTGTATACAATCACTAGTTTGGATATAATATGGGAAAACCCACAGTGATAAACCACATGTGGAAGATCACACTCACCGCGTTTGACCGGAATTTGAACCCAGACCTCCCCTTCACCGAC
>JBCFYV010011172.1:136771131-136821004 GCA_039000515.1 Timema cristinae
CATTTGCCTATCACGTCCAAACCCCAAATTTTTTAAAAGGGTCCTTATGATACAAATTCCTGAATGTGTTAAGGACGCGCTGTAAAGATGACAATTTTACGGTAAAATTTTCGAAGGAAAATTTCTATAAGGGAATAAAGGGGAAAAGAGCACGCATTTTTAAAAGACAAAAAAAACTTTTTATTTTTTTTTTTAGCCCCAAATTTTAAATTTTAACCCATCGGGTAAATACCTAATTACTAAAGTCCTAATGGTTAGAACGAGAGGTTGATTTTAAAGGGAATGTGCCCCCCTTTTTTTAGAGGGAGGGTAAAAACCACCCTCTTTAACCCCCCTGATTGGGGACCCGATCTCCGCATCAGGGGCATAGTCTATTGCGATAGTGAACCTTAGACCATGCGGCCCCCTAAGGGGGCCTCTTGAATTTAATATTAAATAAAAGCATAATCTGTATAAAACAAGGGGGGGAACATTTACCCATAAAGCGCTATGTCAATTTGCGCGTGAGAAGAGAAACGAAAACTTAGTGTTTCTTTATTGGGCTCTTTTGAGTTTTTTATGTTAAAATTTAGGATAAATTAGACTGAATTTAAACGTTAAATTTGGGGTATTTGATTAAATTCGTTGATTAAATTCGTTGGAAATTTGTCGGATCCTTTTGGGGGGCGACCACTAAAGCGAGCGTTATTTAAATTAAAAAAAATGGGGTCTTATGCCCCGAGAGAGGGAAAAAAGGGTTTCTTATTCTTCACGTGCGATAAGGTATGTCGGGGCCCCCTTCTAAGAACCTTATTATAGAGTTTGACAAGCATTTTATTATTTTTAAATATTATTATTTTCATCGCCGCGTTGCTGCCTTTCGGGTTATTATCCCCTTACGCTAATGTTATTTGGGGTGATTGTGAGATGAAATGGAGGATACGTTTAAACTGAGATCCGAACCACGGTGGGGGCCTGGGATTCCCCCCATTACAATTGTGATTAATCACGCTTTTCGGGGTGAGGGAAGGGTTTTTGGGGAATCAATAAACTGTGCCGGGACT
Source organism: Timema cristinae (assembly GCA_039000515.1). Lineage (NCBI taxonomy): Eukaryota > Metazoa > Arthropoda > Insecta > Phasmatodea > Timematidae > Timema > Timema cristinae. The sequence goes on from JBCFYV010011172.1 coordinate 136,772,175, forward strand.
GGATTTAAACCCGGACCCCAGCAGATAAGTCTACACCTTACCTCTGGACCACCAGGGCAACAAGAAAATTAAACAGATTTCTGTACAATTCTTTTCTAGGGGCTAGCAAGTTTATCAACTACCCAGAGTAAATTATAACGACATTTTTTTTAAATCTTTTTTCATGGTTTTTTTATAAAAATTTTTTTTATGGCAAACGGTTTATACGAGAGACTCAAGCTAATTGGAGTACCTAAACCACGTAAACTCTAAAAAGGGGGGGGGGAGGTGAGTTCTTATGTCTGATGGTTTTAAATGAGGGGGGTTGTTCATAAATATTACGTAACACAGATCTTATCATTTATAAGCAAAATATAATACTGATTACTTTCATTTTATTTTCACCGTTATTTTTCCATCTTATAACTTTCGATTAAGGGGTTTTAAAATCAAATTTTCCTTTTAGTTTCATAAAGCGCCATGTAAAAAATGATTTTTTTACCCAGGAAAAGTTTACGTAACGATTTGGGATCAAAACAGTAAAAAAAATAGCGTACCAGCTTATGGGTGACCCTTGTTTGGCCCCGGGGCTTAACAAAAACAAACCGTATAAATAGCAATTTCATTTCCCAAAAATCAAACAAATAAACCCAGGGGGGTTTCATATGGGGTTAATTTGTATTCTATTGATTAAAAGACAAAAATTGAATAACGAAGTGAGGCTCACGTAAAACATAATATATGTTTTAGAAAGTATATATTACAAGTTTTTTGGATACCTTCGAGGAAGAATTTGCGTGAAAAATAAAGTCCCGATGTGAAAATCACCCTTTGGGCTCGATAAAACCAGCCGGGTGGGCGATACAAAGGGGGAAAGCAAAAAAAAGCGCGTGCTAACCAAACCAGCCCTCCGACAAAGTTTTTCAAACCCGCGTTTTTTTTGGCTGGGTGGATGAGGGGGGGTTTGGTGGGAAAAGGGGGATGCGCGGAAAACGTTACACCCAAGTTGCAAATTTTTACCCTTTGCATTCCCTTTATAACCAGGAAATAGAAAAGTAAGGCAAGACCCCTGAAATTTCAAAGAAGGGGGGAGGCAAAATCCCACGGCGTACAAACAAGGGAGAAGAGGAGAAAAAGGTGGGGTGAGGGTTGGGAAAATTTTGATGGCTGGGCAAATACTGCAGGGGGGAAATTTAACGTCGGGGGAGAAAAAAACGGGAGCCCGGGGGGTATTTTCAAAGGGAGACCTGGGATGACTGGGTATGAATACACGCAAGGGCCTTATAAAATTAAAAAAACGAAACGAGCAAAAAGGTGGGGGGAAAGGGGGGTCTTTTCCCATGTAAAAAAGGTTTTTTTTTTATAAAAAAAAACCTTTTTTAAATGGGGTTTTGTTTTTTTTTTTTAAAGGGGAGGTTAATAAACACAAAAAAAATTAGGGTTCTCGACGCACTCACGCGTGTATTTGTTTCCTTACACTTTTCTACAGGGGGAAACTTTACGATTTAAATTGGGAGGGGGGGCAAAACCGTTGGAGAGAAAAATAAAGTCACAGGGTTTAGGGGGTGGGGAAAAAGGGGGATTTTAAACGAGAGGAAAACAAAGTTCACTTTTGTTTTGAAGCAAAGTAATTAAAAAAAAGAAAAACAAGTACCGTGATTAAATAAAAATAAAATGTTACATAAATGCAAATGCCTTATAAAACTCGGGCCAAAAATTTTTCATTTAAAGGGCAGATTAACTTCCCACCTAAAAAAAAAATAAAATGAGCAGTTGTTATTTGTAAAAAGTTACAATAATTTTTTTTTTTTTTTTGATAAACTTAAAATTTTGATCCCAAATTTTTTCTTTCCCCCAGAACTTGGGTTTTTTAATTAAATAATTTAAGGGTAAGCGAATTTTATTAATTTTTTTAGTCAGTTTGAAAATAAAAAAAAAACCTTAAAAGTCAAAAAATATTTAAGAACAGCTTTTTTTTAAAAGGTTGATTTTCTATTATTTTTTAAATATAAAAATTAAATTTTTAATGATAGTAAATTTTTAATTCGTAAAATTCCTTTGGTTTGGGGAAAAAATAAAATAGGCCCACTTAAAAGCAAACTAAAAAAACCTGTCAAAAGAATAAAAACAAAGAATTTTTTTTTTCAACCATAGCTAGATTTTAATTATCACAAAGACTTAAAAACACAAAAGAAAAAAAAAAATTTTTTTTCAAATTTTAAAAGGTATATTAAAACATTAAATTTTTAATAACTTTTTTTTTTTTTAGCGTTAACACCAAAGGGGTAAATTTTTTATTACGTCAATTTACGTGGGAAAAGGGGTGGTTAAACTCAGTGCACCCGGGCAAGAGTTGGGATAGACTCTCCGCTTTCACCCTAAAACCCTCTTGTGTGAGCTTGATGTTTTTTAAAAGGTGTTTGACCATTTTGGGCCGGTGGAAATTTAAATTTGCTTGCAGGAACAATTGATTAACTAAATTCATGGGTATTGTGTTTAAAAAATACTCAAATCCCCTTTGTTTAAAAATCACTAGAGCGAGAACTTTTTTGCTGAAATTTTTACAGCCAATTTTATAAAAAAGGGGCCTTTAAGAAAAAAAAAAATATATTCTTTGTGGGGCAAAATTTGATTTAAAATTTAAAATAATTTTATTGGCATTTAATTTATCGTACAATTATCAAAAGTGACATCTCCAATTTTACTTGCGTTAAACGGAAAGTAAATTTTGACATTTTTGTCAAAAATAAACCCTTTTTTTTCCAAAATTGACTTTATAGCGCTTTTTTAGTACATTACCGTTCGTTTAAAGTAGTTTTTTAAAATGAATGTTTGTAAGGGGAAATTTTTTTTGCATCTAATTAGATGCATAATTTTTTTTTTCTACAGACGGGGTTTTACTCGACAGCCGTGGGCGTGTTTGGGGGTGTTTAAAAGATCATTAGGGGTTTCCGGGCGCGTCCGGCCCGTTGGGGGAATTTTATACGCAACCCAAGGGGCGTTATCTAGAATTACGAAGGGGGATCTTACTGGGGGCCGCCAAACGGCGTACCCAAAAATTATTAATAATTTCCCTGGGCATATAACCTACCCCAAAAGTAAAAATTTTCCTGGGCCCGCAGAGGGGGGAACTATTCAGGTGCTAAAGATTTTTGGGTAGTCGCCGGGGGAAAATTGATTCTACGGGAACTTTTTTAAAAAATGAACATGTGACTTTTGGGGGTCCCTTTAAAATTTTAAAAATTATATTGTTTTTTAAATAATTAATTTTGTTTTTTTTATTTTAAAGTTTTGTGTTCTCGTCTTTTTTAATTAAAATGTAAAACTCTCTTCAGTGCCTATCGACCGTCTAAGCGTTATGCTCGTATTAGACTGGCGTGCTGATGATCGGGGATACGGGGATCGATCCTGCGTCTGGTCTCCTGAGGGTGGTTTTTTCCTATCGGTTTCCCACTCTCGTTCCACGTAAAGTGTGGGTACATAGTACCGCTAAATTGCTTCCTTCCTCCTCCTACCCCATTAGAGTAATAATCATATATGATTATAACATGGAAAGTTAGTAAGAGGCAATGATTAAAAAACTATATTGGGTATCAGATAGAAAAAGATAGGAGGAAGGGAGGATCTTATGTAATTGTAATGTTCATTGACTATCTTGTAAACTTGACGTCCAACCTTCGAGAGTTGTTATCCCATCTTGGAGCGATGTAAAGTGTTTTGAACGTCTTTTCTTTTGTCGGCGTCTGCTCGTTTGGTTTAGGTTTTGTATCCCAGAGGTGGAGACGTGCAGAGGAAGGTGAACTTGATGCAAGTTGGTGGGAACTGGGGAGATGGGAAACCTTAATGAAGACATGCGTGTGACGCACCGGTACATTAACTTAACTTCACACCCCTTCACACTCCTCCCTCACACAACACGTCCTGGTCAGCTCGACACCGACCTACCACAGAGGAACTACAACTCAATTCACACCGCACTGTGCTTGCTCTTCACACCTACACACACACAAACCTGAGAGCTAATCTGCCCCCAATCCCCCCCCCCCCACCCCCCTACATTTAGTTTTCACTCTGGAGGTTTGGGATCGGGCAGAAATATAATATGGAAAATTATTCCAAAACGCCCACATGGTATTCTGGTTTTATCCTGGGCGATATTTAAAAAAATTGACTATCTTAGTTTCTAATTCTTTACATCCCTCTTGTGAAAGGATAAGATGTTTAGAATCATCTGCGCCCCATTATTTTTTTATTTTTCTGCATCTCATACCTGTCCGGACTTTACGCATTTAATTACACTAAACGTGTAGAGATGAGGAAGGTAAATTTTGAGTAAATGTACCCACCTATGATTAAAAATACCCTTTAGAATCTGGACTTCCAGTCATCGGCAAACCAGACTGTATGAATCCGACATTTAGTTCACTTTCCCACTGATATGGGTATATATGTTATACCCCAATATTAAAACGGTTCATTTAATGAATTGGGCTAATTTATGCCCGTTCCGTGAACTGGCTTCTTCTCTTGACCATTTCACGAACTGGGCAAAAATGAATTGCAATACCTCTTGCCCATTTCGTGAGATGGAATTTTCATAATATCTACTACAAGCTTAACTGAAATTCCTTTTAAGCTGTTATATCAAACCAACATAATTTAACCTAACTCCCTATTATAAAACGATTAAAAGTTTAATTAACTTAAAGACCAAACCCGTTATTAGCTTGTCCATTTCACGGTCCGGACAAAAACTCGTCCATTTCATGAAATGGGTAAACAAGTGGAGCGGCCTAGTTAATGAAATAGCCAGCAAAAGCGCTGCGCAATTCATAAATGGGACTTTTTTTTTTTTGCCCGGTTCGTGAAATGGCCAGGAGGAAAGGGAAAAGGCCAGGTCACGGAATGGGCAGAAATTTACTCGAGCTATGAACTGTACAGATTCACAAATGGGGATGTAACATCTACTAACAAGCTGCGTCGCACGCCTTAGTCCCTGTAAGTTACGCTATTAATGAATTATCATAATTGTTTGGACAAATACAACTTATCAGACTTCAAGTCATTAATTTATCCCCAAACACACCCAATTTCATATGGTTCAATTTTGGTCCTGCCAATAGTGTCTGCAACTTATACTCGTCAACTCATGGGATGGGGACACAAATCCTGTATTTTCATAACAATCCCGATTAATATTTATTTTTACTCTTAAATTTCTTGATTCGAAGCATAAGTTGGCATTTTACGATACTGACGTTAAGGTATGATCATATATATATATATATATATATTATATATATATATTACTATTCCATTTTAAAATGGAATAGTAATAATACCTTTTAATATTAAAACATAATGTAAAATAAATAATGTCCATCCCCTATTTGTAAAATCTTGTTAACACATACAGTTTCTTGAAGCATCTTAAAGTTTAATATAATATTGAGGTATTGACTTATTATGTTTAGGAAAGGTAATAGCTGTACCGGCCCCCTTAGCTCACGTATCACACAAGCTACCTACTAAAGTTAGGAAGAATTTGAAAATAATCCGCTTAAGGTGAGGGTGTAAGAAACGTGAGTTAAGGCGTTCCGGTCTGATGCGTAGATTATAATTTTTAATTTTATCTCCGTGAGTCTTTAGGTATGAAATTACCTATCATTGCATACATGTGGATTTATTTATAATAAACATCTTTTACTTAAATATATTTTTATAAAATCAAAAGTTTTCAAGCTATAAATAAACATATTTTTATTTTAACTTTGCCAACACTTTAAGGTAAAGTATTACGACCGTCAAAAAATCCATCCCGAGATGTTGATGGATATCGACGTTTCATGACCCCCGAACCTTAAAAAGTGGTTTTTGCAACGCCGTCTGTCTGTGTGTCTGTATAACCATAAAATTAATAGCAATTTACAAAAGGCTGAAAAGAGAAAAAATCTTTTATCTCAAAATCGGCTATAACGATTCTATCTCTCTCATTTAAGACTCAATAGTCAATAATTACCTATTTTATTGGTCAAAATTTACAAAGGAGAAATTTAATAGCAATGTGATAACCATAGGATGTGCATCCCTAGTAAAATGACAAAATATTTAACCGGAAGTCAAAATTTTAATACGAAATGTTGGACCTCGGGGACCCAATATCGATATTTTTTATTGGTCCAAATATACAAATGAAGACGTTAATTCTTAAAAAATAAAATTATGAAATTTAAAACTATGAATAAGAAATGTTTTACGTATGTCTATCGCAATTTGTTCTCAGATTTGCTAGTGTATATTATATTACGAATTTTGAGTAAATATCTCCGTTTCTAAACAATAGAGCGAGCAATTTCGTGTGGAATTCTGTACAATTATTTTATGCCAAAAAAAATTTTGATACAAAAACTAAAAACATAATGCTCTTGTTTAGCGTTCCCTACACCCTCACATTAAATAATATACATGCCAACCCTTTACCCATCGTTAAATACACATATATTTGCTGCAGTTGGTCATAGCTCAGACGATATTGAGGTTTAAAATAACTAGACTTTACTCGGTTTTAAGTAATTAAAAAAAAGATAGTTAAAAGGTAAAATACTGCATAACCAGAAGTAGTAGGCGAGGTTTTGAGGGGTTTGGCGCTCATTATAATCGCTGTCCTAGACGTTAGTAATGTTTGAATCAGCATTGGTGGGCGCGGGGTTTAAGGTGTCAGCCTCGAATGTGTACCTGTGCCATGATTTCTACCTCAACTTCCTCGTTAAAGAAGACCTAATGCCATGCGAGCTTAACATATCAGACCGCGCGGCCATCGATGCGGGTGGTAGGTAGGTTGCGAGTGAGAATGGCTTGATTGGTTTTTACGGCCGGTCATAAAAGGGCTCTGAAATATTGCTCTTGGCTCGCAGATTCCGTCAGATCAAACACTACGAACACGAGTGATGACCTCTTGGACGCACGTGGAACGCAGGTTGGGACTGTATGTTTATGTACTAATTACGCTAATGGTTTTGGGTATTAGGATAGTTATATTTAGAGAAAGTGTTCCCTAATATGCATGGAGGGAGAGTGGAAAACCATATAGGGAAAACCACCCTCTCTACACCCGACTGAGATTCGAACCTTGATCTCCCCGTCATCGTCAGTCTAGTATATTGTGAGAGTAGCAGCTTAGACCATGCGGCCACCGAAGCGGGTCTTTAAAACAATTGTTTCTTATTTTGAGTCAACAAAGTCAACAACACGAATGAAAAATAACTTCACTATGAATGCCTTTATTTTTTAATCGTAAATAATAATTTAAACTTTTGTTTCAAATATTTTAAAACTTTTTTAATTTTTACATTTAAAGCAACGAATCTGTACGATATTATAAAGGTCAAGGCTGGTAGCCGAAGGGAAAAAATTTTCAAGTGTCTAAAACGAATTTAAAAAAAGCATATTTTGAAAACAGTTTTACATTTCCTCAACCTCTATATTAACGGAAACCGAGTACAATGCGAGTATAACGTCTCATACCGCTTGGCTACCGATGCGAGCGAACACAAATCCTTAAATACTCTTTTCGTTTTATACAATTGATAACTTAACAAGTTTTGGGTTCGAAACGTTCTCGGACCGTTACACTCAAATAAGAATGGAAATAGCATATTGCGTTTGAAAAGTTTACATCGAGTCATGTTTTTTTTTAAATCTTAGATTCACCAGTCATTCGGTCTATCCGCATATTTACACTTTGTGGTTAAGGATGAGCTAAAGATAACTTTAGAGGAAATGTATCTGCATTATCGTGGAGAGATATTTTAAAACAATTTAGGGAAAAAAACGCTTCAGTACATCCAGCTGGGATTTGAACTATTCTTGGAAAAACAGACATGTCGAGGCTGATGCCTTTGTCCACGTGTCCATTGATGAGGGTACTCATAAAATCATATGGATGTTAAACCCTTAATTAATTAGTAACCTATCAACCAGAAATGTGCCCATGTGTATGACTAGTGCTATGTTCCGGATCGTAGATACATGTCCAATTAGAAACACCCATCCGTACGAGCCATGTGTCGTCCACATCTGCTACGCATGACGTCATCGGGCCGTAACGGAGAGCTAGCTTGGCCGTTGAATAAGTGTATTTATCTAGGTTTCAAACTTCTTGTCTTGATTTACCTTTTTTTTTTGTATCTTTTTTTATTACTATCCTGGATGGTGATTTGGCAATGTTTAGGTGTTTGCCTCATCTTCTTGTTATTTTTTTAAAATTTTCTCATCAATTTGTCATTTCCAAAAATAAGCGAAGAAGGAATGTTAAAAATCGTTGGTATCAAGAGCGTCACACTTAAAGGTGACAGAGAACTAGCATGACAGTTCACTTTGGAGGAATAGTTGAGATTCTGATTTCCAACCAAACAGCTGATATTGTTTAAAACATGTTTTATGGATAGAGGTTAAAATCTTGGATCTTGGTTTTAGCTTTCCGCTGCTCCTTAGAACGGCTTATTCATATTAGGATATAACTCTAGTGGTGGGTCAGGAGTGCTCTAAGCAAAATGTTTGTTGTTAAAACTCTTGTCTGGGACATAATTTATAGAACATTTCATAACATACTAGATAGCTGTTGCCCGCGGCTTTGCTCGCGTGGAAGTTGATTATATACAAATACGAAAATATACATATGTATTTACAGATTAATTTAAAATATTACGTTACGTTGATGACCATAACTTGACCTCAGATCAAAAATAATGCAAGTCCGATGCAAACTTTCACCCCTTTTTCATCCCTTATTAAATAAAATTTCCAAAATTCCTGAAACACGTATTTATTTGTTTTACGTCAATAACCGAAATAAAAATTTTTGTTTATGTAACTTTCAAAATGACGAACTTTCATACATATTATCATTCATATTATCATCCCTATTTTGACCCCTTTGGGGTGGAATTTTCTAAAATCCTTTCTTAGTGGGTGCCTACATAACAAAATGAATATACAGTCCGAATTTCATGCTTGTAGCCTTGATAGTTTGCGCTCGGCGATGATGAATCAGTCAGTCAGTCAGTCAGTCAGTCAGGACATGTTATTTTATAAGTATAGATGGTAAGAGGCTATGTTAATGAAGGGATCAGATATATAACTTTGAAAAGCAAATAATATGTTTATAGAACAAGTTTTACAAGTAGTTCGAGGAGTGAACCAATATTATCCTTTTAGTTACTGTAGTATGTTTTTTTAGCTAGGCCCAAATTGTTTAAATAATTTGTTATATCTTCCTTGGCTGATTCTTTAAAATATTTTAAAATTCCAACATTTTATTCTATTATCAAGACGTCTTTGTTTCCTTCCACGCAAATGTGGGTACACTTTTTATAAATTCAACCTTCTTCACTGGGAGGGTGATTTCTCACTGTGGTTTACTCATACCCTCTGCACGTTATTGTGGATCATGGAGGCTACAGACAGGGGAAAAAGGGCAAACCTGTAGAAGTCAGGGAATTTTTTGATGTAAGGGAAAACATGAAATTTCAGGGAATGTAATTAAAATAAAGGAAAATTAAAATAATTAAAATATTTAACTAATTATGCACCTAACATATAAACAAGAGTGGGAGATTTTGTTTCTCGGCTTTAACAAAATGCATTACATTCTGCTAATAAGAAAACATTTACTCTACAAGATGTTTTTATAACATATTTAAGCTTACACATTGCCACAAATAATATCTAAAACATTAAATACTAAATATATAACTTTTAATAATGTTTATCTTTAGTACCAGTAAGTGTTGTTTTTGAACATATGTGATCAAAGTGTTGTTTGAAAAAACCTTTGAAAGGAATTTTATAGTAAAAGTTTTGAAGCCACCTGTGTACTTTCTTTAAACAACCTTCATCGTGTAGCCTTTAGATTATCTGTTAGGAACATTTGTGAGACGTAACACATTCGTTTAAGGTTGGTTTCTACCATCAGATTTCCTTTTTACAGCCATTGTTAAATTATTTGGGTCGACAGATCTGATTCTGGTTGCTATGCAAGTCATGTTAAGGAAGAAAAATTGAAAACATTCGTTACTGTATGATATGCAGTTCATATAAGGAATATGTTTAGGACTTTCTGTTTCGTAAATGAGTACCTTAAATGTTTTTAAATACGATTACAAATCAATGTGAAACATGAATAACAAATCATTGTGCATTTATTTTGTATTTGTATGTGTGTATTTACGATGGCATGGTTTTGAGTATGTGGTGGACACGTGGTGTTGGGAAGAATAGAGCGTACAAAGTGTAAAGATAGGGGGACAAAAGAGGAAGTTCTAGAAAGCGTAAATGAAAAGAGAACCATCCTGCAGATGATTGATTATACAAAGAAAAGGCAACTAATGGGCCACATTATTAGAAGAAATGGCTTGCTAAGGTATGCCATAGAAGGCAAAGTGAAACTGAAAAAGGGAATCAGAAATATCACGAATTCGACTGATTGATGACCCCTGAACAATGAAAGAAGATAAAGTTTTGCGAGCTAAAAAAAAAGGAAGCTTCTGATAGGATATGCTGTAGGTCTCACTTTGGACAAGGCAACGTACCTGTCGAAAGACAGAACACATAATAATACGTGGTTGAGTTAAGTAACCTTATTTTTTAAGTGTACTAACATGAGAAGGATGTCACACAGAAAACTAGCTAACTTACAAACACACTCATGCAGAGGTAATAGAAAAACTCCCGAAGGATAAAAACCATTCTTTATTGCATCCTCCAGGTATTCACTCAAATTCTGACCTGACTGGTCAGTCGAGGTTAGGGGGAGTGGAGGGGGGCGGCAAACCACTGCACCAGTCCTACCTCTTTCAGCGTGTGTACTGTGTGTGTGTTGACGCGCACGCGCTGATATATTTGAAGGGTTTCGAAGTAATGAAAGGCTGTCCGACGCTCGGCGTCGTAATCTCTCAAGTTTCAGCGGGGTGCAGACAGAAAAAAACGGATGGAGGGAAGAGAGAAAAAAACGCTCCCTTTTCGAGAAGAAGAAACAAACGTTTCCCCGTCAACAGAAGGATGAGAGGCCGTTGTTTGGCCAGGAATGGAAACGGGCGAAGGGGAGCAGTGTATGAGAATAACAGACAGGATTTCTCTCACCCCGTCGTGCACGAGGTAGGGAACCAAATACGGGGGAAGAAGAAATTTACTGCCGATTCTGCTCTGAAGAGAGAGAGAGGGGTTGGGGAGTTGTGATCAAGTGGCAGCAACGTCGGAGGTAGAACTCGTGGCACGAAGATGTACAGTTACCACCTCCAAAAATGGCGCATTTTAATATTTTAGGATTGCGGTCATCTCCTCTTACTCTTGTGATTCTATGAAGTGTAAATGTTGTCATAAATTGTTTCAAAATGTTACTGTATTTAATTAATTTCCATCACACTTAATTATATTTATCCTTCCTATGAAACTATAACGGTGAGATTTATAAATCTGAATTCGATGAATAGTAAAGTAAATAACTTGTCCTAGCTCTATTTACCTAAAAAAATACGAGAAACTTATTTGAAATTTGAGAAACATTTTATATATCTATTACTTATTTTGCAAAGATTTTCAAATTATGATCAAGCGTTGGCGTGAGTTTATATTATAAGAGCTACTAAAAATAATGTAAACTGAGGCTATGTTTTATTACATAGTGTCAACCTGAATTGGATGCAAATATTGTGCTATCTGAATTTGAGCTTGATAGTTGGACAAAAACATTACTTTGTGTGGTTATGTGTGAGGGGGAGGGGGGTGGAAGCCATTAATGCTTCTAGTTTATAAGAGCGTTTATTAACTTGCTCTCTCTGACCTATCAGCTTTTTCCCTATTTGAATGTTTGTAGTCACTTGCTCTCTATGACCTATCAGCTTTTACCTATTCGAATGTTTGTAGTCACTTGCTCTCTCTGACCTATCAGCTTTTTCACTATTTGAATGTTTATAGTCACTTGCTCTCTATGACCTATTCATCTCTTTCCCTATTTGAATATTTGTAGTCACTTGCTTTCTCTGACCTATCAGCTTTTTCCCTATTTGAATGTTTGTAGTCACTTGCTTTCTCTGACCTATCAGCTTTTCCCTTATTTGATGTTTGTAGTCACTTGCTTTCTCTGACCTATCAGCTTTTTCCCTATTTGAATGTTTGTAGTCACTTGCTCTCTCTGACCTATCAGCTTTTCCCTATTTGAATGTTTGTAGTCACTTGCTCTCTCTGACCTATCAGCTTTTTCCCTATTTTAATGTTTGTAGTCACTTGCTCTCTATGACCTATCAGCTTTTCCCTATTTTTAATGTTTGTAGTCACTTGCTCTCTCTGACCTATCAGCTTTTTCCCTATTTGAATGTTTGTAGACACTTGCTCTCTCTGACCTATCAGCTTTTCCTATTTTAATGTTTGTAGTCACTTGCTCTCTCTGACCTATCGCTCTTTCCCTATTTGAATGTTTGTAGTCACTTGCTTTCTCTGACCTATCAGCTTTTCCTTATTTGAATGTTTGTAGTCACTTGTTTTCTCTGACCTATCAGCTTTTTCCCTATTTGAATGTTTGTAGTCACTTGCTTTCTCTGACTATCAGCTTTTCCTTATTTGAATGTTTGTAGTCACTTGCTTTCTCTGACCTATCAGCTTTTCCCTATTTGAATGTTTGTAGTCACTTGCTTTCTCTGACCTATCAGCTCTTTCCCTATTTGAATGTTTGTATCACTTGCTCTCTATGACCTATCATCTCTTTCCCTATTTGAATGTTTGTAGTCACTTGCTTTCTCTGACCTATCAGCTTTTCCTTATTTGAATGTTTGTAGTCACTTGCTCTCTCTGACTATCAGCTTTTCCTTATTTGAATGTTTGTAGTCACTTGCTCTCTTGACCTATCAGCTTTTTCCTATTTGAATGTTTATAGTCACTTGCTCTATGACCTATCAGCTCTTTCCCTATTTGAATGTTTGTTGTCACTTGCTCTCTATGACCTATCAGCTTTTTCCCTATTTGAATGTTTTAGTCACTTGCTCTCTATTGACCTATCATCTCTTTCCCTATTTGAATATTTGTAGTCACTTGCTTTCTCTGACCTATCAGCTTTTTCCCTTTTTGAATGTTTATAGTCACTTGCTCTATGACCTATCAGCTTTTCCTATTTGAATGTTTGTAGTCACTTGCTCTCTATGACCTATCAGCTCTTTCCCTATTTGAATGTTTGTAATCACTTGCTTTCTCTGACCTATCAGCTTTTTCCTATTTGAATGTTTGTAGTCACTTGCTCTCTATTACCTATCATCTCTTTCCCTATTTGAATGTTTGTAGTCACTTGCTTCTCTGACCTATCAGCTTTTTCCCTATTTGAATGTTTGTAGTCACTTGCTCTCTGACCTATCAGCTTTTCCCTATTTGAATGTTTGTAGTCACTTGCTCTCTATGACCTATCAGCTCTTTCCCTATTTGAATGTTTATAGTCACTTGCTCTCTATGACCTATCAGCTTTTTCCCTATTTGAATGTTTTAGTAACTTGCTCTCTATGACCTATCAGCTTTTTCCCTATTTGAATGTTTGTAGTCACTTGCTCTCTATGACCTATCAGCTCTTTCCCTATTTGAATGTTTGTAGTCACTTGCTTTCTCTGACCTATCAGCTTTTTCCTATTTGAATGTTTGTAGTCACTTGCTCTCTATGACCTATCAGCTTTTTCCCTATTTGAATGTTTGTAGTCACTTGCTTTCTCTGACCTATCAGCTTTTCCCTTATTTGAATGTTTGTAGTCACTTGCTCTCTGACCTATCAGCTTTCCTATTTGAATGTTTGTAGTCACTTGCTCTCTATGACCTATCAGCTTTTTCCCTATTCGAATGTTTGTAGTCACTTCCTCTCTCTGACCTATCAGCTTTTTCCTTATTCGAATGTTTGTAGTCACTTGCTTTCTCTGACCTATCAGCTTTTCCCTATTTGAATGTTTGTAGTCACTTGCTCTCTGACCTATCATCTTTTCCCTATTTGAATGTTTGTAGTCACTTGCTCTCTCTGACCTATCAGCTTTTTCCCTATTTGAATGTTAGTAGTCACTTGCTTTCTCTGACCTATCAGCTTTTCCCCTTTTTGAATGTTTGTAGTCACTTGCTCTCTATGACCTATCAGCTCTTTCCCTATTTGAATGTTTTTAGTCACTTGCTCTCTATGACCTATCAGCTTTTTCCCTATTTGAATGTTTATAGTCACTTGCTCTCTATGACCTATCAGCTTTTTCCCTATTTGAATGTTTGGAGTCACTTGCTCTCTATGACCTATCAGCTCTTTCCCTATTTGAATGTTTGTAGTCACTAGCTTTCTCTGACCTATCAGCTCTTTCCCTATTTGAATGTTTATAGTCACTTGCTCTTTTATGACCTATCAGCTTTTTCCTATTTGAATGTTTGTAGTCACTTGCTTTCTCTGACCTATCAGCTTTTCCTTATTTGAATGTTTGTAGTCACTTGCTCTTGACCTATCAGCTTTTCCCTATTTGAATGTTTGTAGTCACTTGCTCTCTATGACCTATCATCTCTTTCCCTTTTTGAATGTTTGTAGTCACTTGCTCTTATTACCTATCATCTCTTTCCTTATTCGAATGTTTTTTAGTCACTTGCTTTTTCTGACCTATCAGCTTTTCCCTATTTGAATGTTTGTAGTCACTTGCTTTTCTGACCTATCAGCTTTTCCCTATTTGAATGTTTGTAGTCACTTGCTCTCTCTGACCTATCAGCTTTTTCCCTATTTGAATGTTAGTAGTCACTTGCTTTCTCTGACCTATTCAGCTTTTCCCTTTTTGAATGTTTGTAGTCACTTGCTCTCTATGACCTATAAGCTCTTTCCCTATTTGAATGTTTGTAGTCACTTGCTCTCTATGACCTATAAGCTCTTTCCCTATTTGAATGTTTGTAGTCACTTGCTCTCTATGACCTATCAGCTCTTTCCTATTTGAATGTTTGTAGTCACTTGCTCTCTATGCCCTTTATCAGCTCTTTCCCTATTTGAATGTTTGTAGCCCACTTGTTTCTTTATGACCTATCAGCTTTTTCCTTAATTGAATGTTTATAGTCTCTTGTTCTCTCTGTCTATTAATTTACCCCTTATTTGACCGTTTGAGGCCACTTGTTTCTTTCTGATCTATCACTTCTCCCCACTCCCTTAATATAGCCTTTGAACCACACTATCATCGTCTCCACATACCCCTTTTTAATAGGGGCTAATCCATATAGCTACATCCCAAAAAATACCCCCTATAAAATAAAATATTGGTACCGGATTCAGAATGATTTAAAGAAGTTCTAATTTTGGAAGTTATAGGTTTGAAAGGTAACTTAATTTCATTAGGTTTTAAACCCCTTTTCCACTTGTTCACTAGTCCCCAAATAACACCAGTGATTTATTCAGAACTCTCCAAACTAATTATTCGATTTGTTAATCTGGCTTCAAGCTATATCTACCTATTTCAATTAGAAACAGCTTCATTTTATCATTGTGATCAAATGTTTCAATTTCATTTGGGTACAGGCTATTTATATTTAAAGGTTTATTTGCCGATTTTGTATTTATATATATTTAATAGACACTAACACCTTTTTTAATACGTCTACTATGTTTTA
The DNA here is from genome assembly GCA_039000515.1 of Timema cristinae. Taxonomy (NCBI): domain Eukaryota; kingdom Metazoa; phylum Arthropoda; class Insecta; order Phasmatodea; family Timematidae; genus Timema; species Timema cristinae. The sequence goes on from JBCFYV010011172.1 coordinate 136,787,796, forward strand.
TTACAATATTTTTAAACAACTAAGCATAATTCCAAAACATGCAACTTAATATGTCTGTATCTACATTAATATAGGCCTTTTTTTCGTTTACTATAGAACTTATTTCAGCGACTGATCATTTTAGTGCCTGTGAAGCCTTTTTATTATTTTTTATTAAAAAAAAGGGGAGAGTGGGAAAATGAGGTTGAAAAAAAAAGATGGTGAAAAAGATGTTTTTTAGACGTGGAGTGATTGAAGGACAGCGTTTTCAAGATAGCAAACACGAGAAGTTGCGGCAGGGGAAGGCAAGTCGTGGTTTTAGGGGGCGAAAGGGATCCTATATTACAAGACCCAGGCGAGGGAATGACATGAAGGCTGATAAAACTGTAAGAGGAAGAAGATTGGCTCTTAAAGGAAGGGGGGCAAAGAATGACTCAGGGCTTGACCCCCCACCCCCATACTACATGTCCAGTGCCCAATTTTTATGGGTTCTTAAAATACTAGGCGTTTCAGAAAGCAAGTACTGTTTCCAAATATGTCCATGAAAGCGTTTCCCGTCGTCGCTGCGCGCATGTGTACTTTTTAAAGGGATAAGCAATGTTTGCTTGCGTTTTGTTTGAACGTTTGAAATGCTGAAGACAATTTAAGAACCCGCTGAGTGGAAAATCCGCTATCAGTTTTTTTTTAATTCAAAAAATGTGAAAATCAGCCGAAATAAATCGGCGATTAGTGAAGTTTACGGTGAAAATGCAATGATGAAATGATGATGAATGGGTTAGACAAATTTAACGGAGGACGTGAAAACAAGTATGATGAGGCAAGGAGCGGGGGGCCATCTCTCATTTAGATGATTTGCTGCAAACATTCAACGAAAAAAATCCTTAAAAAGAGCGGTTTATGACATTCATCACTTTCTTGTGGATTTCCACAAATTTCAAATTTCAAGAACTGTTATTTATGAAATTGTGGCAGATCGCTTAAAATATTGGAAGCTCTTTCTCTCGCTGGGTGCCTAAAATGCTCTCCAAGGTGCACAAAAACAAGCGACTCAGTAATGTTTTCTTTGCCCTTTTATCACGCGACACACTGATGGTGGTGATGTTTTTTTTTGTAAGTCACATCGTCACTGGTAATTATACAGGGGCGTCTGCATTACGCCGGAATCAAAACAGCAGTCCTTGGAGTGGAAACGCACCACATCTCCGACGAAGCAAACAATTCAACCGGGAAGATCATGTAAACAGTTTTTGGGGATAGGAAGGGAGTTTCACTTGTTTATTTCATGCACGGAACACAGCAATAAATGCTGCATCCTATTGTGAGAATTTAAGAAATTGCGTCGCGTGATTCAAAACAAAAGGCAAGGCATGCTCAGTCGCGGTATTGTGTTGCTTCATGATAATGTTTAGCCACACGCTGTTGGTTGAACCCAAGCACTCATCACGTAATTTGACTGGGAACAAATGGATCATATCCTCACAACCTAGACTAGCGCCAAGTGACCTTCACCTGTTCCTGCATATGAAGTGGTTTCTCGCCGGTCAGTGCGACGATGATGAATCAGAGCTGTGCAACATTGGCTGTCTTCACGGATGGCTTCATTTTATTGAAGAGGGTATTCAGAAATTGGCCGTCACGCTTAAAAAAATGCCTTATATTTGGTAGAAACTTGTGGAAAAGTAGTTTAAGGTATAGGTTTTATTGTAACATAAATTGTTTAAATTAAATTGTATTTTTTTTAGGGGTTTCAAACGCTCACTTATTTTCAATAAACCCTCCTCTAAAATGTATTTCAGCATATGGGCTGTGGCCTTTGGCATATAAATGACCCTAGTTTGACCCCTGAGTGAAGTTGTATACTTTGGGTTTCGCATATAAAAGCCTATTTTGTATGTCCTAATTTTCCCGGTTTTGAATCCGAAACTGTCCTTAAGGTTATTTGTGATAGGATTTGTAATCCATGATCCATTGAGAAATGTTATTATTCGAGCAAAAAAATTAATCCAAAGAAAATTTTAAACTTGTGCCATACATACAGTTCGATTTCATAAGAATAACTTTCCCTTTGACACCTAGAAATTTTAATAGATCTATTTTACGTAAACTTATTTTATAAATCTTATAGAAATCTTTTAAAATAACACTAATACTGTAAAATATTATAAAATTTTCCGGCCGCAAAAAAAGTTTGTATTTGAAAAAAGGGATTTAAAATTTAAAATTTGGGACATTTGTAGTATTGCTTTTTATTACTTTACATCGTCAACATTGACCAAATTCTGCTTTTTAATATATTTTATTCAAACAAAAACCCCAAACCCTTTTAAATTGGAGTTTCAAGAATGCGAGTGAAATTATATTTGGTATATTAAACTTTGATACTTTTTGATTATGTGGTCACTGATTATTTGTAGTTTTTGGGGCGTTTTTAAAGCAGTGATCTCACTTGGATGAAAGCTTTAATTATATATTTAATGCATAAATGTGTAATAAAAATCAGAATTATCACATTTCTTTGAATGTGGACCACAGATTAGAGAGAGCGTATTTTAAATGTATCAGGGGACTTAGGTAAAATAAGGCATATAAGGTTGCCACACACCTAAAAAGGGCCGAGAAAAATCATGTAAAACACAAATAATTTTATTTTTTATATTTAATTCTTTGATATTTATGGAGTTTGACATTTAACTGCGGACTGAAGCCCGGTCCTTCTTACGGATGCGAAACGTGGGATAAAAACCTATAAACTGCAGACGTTCATCAACAGATGACCCAAGGCATATTGGGCTTTTGGTGGCCAATCGTACTGATAAATGAAGCGCAATTGAGTAGAACCAGAGCCCACCCATTTAAAGGTCAAAGGCGCAAGTGGCGATGGATTGCCGCACTCTCCAGGGGAAAAATAGGATAATGTCTCAAGAGAAGCTCTCTGAACTGGGACTATAAGGGACGGGTGACGTCGAAGCAGGGCAAGGATGACTTGACGGAGGACCATCGATAAAAAGGCTTGGAAAATCCCCTGGACGACTCAAAGTGTGGCCCGGAATCTTCTTGAATGGCAAAAACTTATGGTCCACTTAAGAAAATTTTAAAGAACTTAAAAAAGTAAATAATAGCCTTTTTAAAAAAATAAAAAAAGGTGGGTTAAAGCATTAATTTAAAAACGGGGTTTATTAGAACACATATCTTGTCTCCTGCACCCCACCATCTCTATAACATTGCTAAAAAAAAGTGATGCTTTCCTTCCTAAAGAGAGGGATTTGGCCATTTCTCTCTCTCATCTTCAATTGGTGGTTATTTTACATTTATATTAACTGTCTTTTTCTTTGTTTGAACACCCGGAATGTGCGCTTGTAAAGAAAAAAAATGATTTCTTTATTTTGATAATTCTTTTACACAGTGGGAGAAATTGAATTGTTTGTGGATCCTTTAGACATTTTAGAGGGTTTAGTGTCATACTTGCTTCTTCTACGAACTTGCATATTTAAAGTCAGGTAAAAAAAAAATGCAGAAATTTATCTAAATCCACCTTTTATTCTATGCGCTTATTGGACTTTCTTGTAAATTTTTTTATTGTGTTTTTTTAGATAATATTTCCCCGAAAATATTTTAAATGCCTTGGGTCTTGAATAATGTCTCTTCATAACCTTGGGTTGGAAGTTGTTTATTCCCTGATACTTGTTACGCCGACTCGTTTAGTGTACAGTTGCCCCATGGCCCCTTTGGTGTGATGACAAAACTCACAGATGACTTTGACAGTCAAATTTAGGTATATACCTAAAAATTGACCGTCAAAAGTGAAGCTTAAACACATTTTTTCGGGTCATTTGTTCGGCCCTTTGGGATCGTAATTTGTCTTTGGTAATTTTTTAAATTTTCACTGTCAGCTGTGAACTGTCAGTCAGCACCAAAGAAGCATGGGGCTATGTATATAGCCTACAAATTTAAGTTGCCAGTTAGAAAAGTAACAGTTTTTTTTAATACCCCCCAAGAATTTCTTGCGTTTCCAACCTTTGTAAATTTTTTCTTTGGTGGTAACTAAGTTATCCTTTTTTTTTCTTCGCCTCTAACCAAGAAGGCCCCTTTAAGAAGGCTTTATATCGTTTGAGATATGTAACTATTTTTTTAAAGTTTAATCAACCTCATTTTGTTCGTGGCCCATTGGTTTAAAGGGTCAACTCTCGCAATAGGTTAAAATACCCCGGGGACAGGAAGTTTCGGTTTGAATCACGCCGGGTGCACTGAAGGTGGTTTTTCCAATGGTTTTCCCAATATACCTCCACGCAAAATTTTGGGGCACTTCCTCTAAAACTAACTTGCTCATCCCTAACTTTACGAGGAATTAGACGCCTGCGTATAACATGAAAAGGTAGTAAGACGCGGTACAATTTTAAAAAAACTTGTTATTTTTTTTTCCATTTGCTAGCTCGTTCTTTGGTATAGGCTATACATCCATGGAGATTAGGGACTGGATCAGACAAATGAAAAGGGGGAGGCCTAAAAAACAAAATGTTTTTTAAGGTTTTCGCGGGGGAAACTGCACTCACTCTTTTTCAATATTGTTGTTAAGTGGTTTCAAATAAACGGGCGTTAAAAGTTTTGGGAATAGTCATTGCAATAGTTTTTTTTAAATTAGAGTACTATATAACTTTTTAGTTTTCAAACAGTTTAATTTGTTTAAAAAACTAGAATGGGCCTAATTCTATTTTTATCGAATCCAAATACGAACCCTAAAAATTTTAAAAAATGTAAAATTTTTGTTAGAAGTACAAATTTTAAAAAAACTTGTTTATAAAAAAGTGCACGCCTTGGTTGCACTGTCAAACAATATTTTTTTTTCCATGTAGCTATATTTAAACTACAAATAAAAAAATTATTTTATATTTTTATTTTTTTACTACTCTTTTTTAGGATTTTTTACTCTCCCAAATTTCACAAGTTATAAAATTTCCCTTTTATCAATCGTTTAAAAAATTGTTATTTGAGGCAAGGTCATAAAATTGAATTCTATTTTTTTTTTTTGATTTTTAAGAATTCAACTCTAAAATAGTTTTTTTGGGTCGTCCCCTCTTTCCTTTGAAAAAAATTTTTATGGTTTATTTTAGAAAAAGATTGGTTATTTAAAGTCGAGATAGGTGATTTCGTGGGAAGAACTGTTTTGTAGTTATAAAGTTATTAAAAAAATTTTATCATAGTCAACAAAGTCTTTTTATCTGAGCTGTCATTTTTTATAGAGTTTCAATTTTGACAGCAAAAAAAAAAACAGTCATTTTATTTTGGAAATTGGTAGGGGTACAAAAAAAAGAAAGATTTTTTTTAAATTAAAAATTTTTGTTGAAGAAATTTTTCACTCTTCCAACATTATGTTTCTTTTAAACGTTGTTTTTAAGTGGCCGGTGCTTTTAAAACTGTACTCTTATTTAGTTATTTTTACTTATTGCCTATTAAAAAAATTTATTCTTGAGCTTCAAGCATCATAACTCAACGTTATTATAAAAAGGGATGCCGAAAAAAATATTATTTGTCATAGTGTGGAATGGGTCTTGTTCTTCTCAAAGAGTTAATTGAATGTTCGGGGTTTCGGGCGTGTTTTTTGGAGTAGAATTAGTTTAGTAAACCCCTTTGGAACCGCTCACCGGTTACGGTAGTACCTAACTAATGAAGTTAATAAATGAGAAATAGGCATCGGGTTGTGGTGGATGTTATGTATTTTCTTTAAAAAAAAAGTTTTACCATTTTTAAAATGACAAACCAAGTAATCTATCCCAAATGAATTTGTCAAGTGGGAAAAATGCAGAAAACTTCCTCGATATGTCTTTTTTGGGTTTGAGCGTATTTTTTGGGGGTCTTTTTATTTTCGGGTAAATGCCCCGGTGCTAGAGCGTTCAAAAATACATATGGCCTACCGCTCTAACCGTATTTCACGTTAAATAAAATGCTGATGATGGGGGATGGAGGTTGGAATTCGGGTGTATGAGGGTGTCTTGCCAAATTGTTTTCCTTTTCTCTCTCCACGCAAATGTGCGTTACCTCTAAAAAAAATTTAAATTTTCTCATCAAAGCAACTATTGTAATTACTACATAGGTATAAACCTAACGGGTAGTAGGCGCGGTGCTTTAAAAAAAATTTTTTGGCTTAGTTTGTCCCATAATTATTAGGTTCGGAATTTCCCTAGGGGAAATTGGTGCTTAGTGAATTGGTTTATGTTGACTAAAAATAAAAAAAATATCTTTATATTTGGTGCGTTATGGTCTTGAGGAGTGTTTTTTTTGGCCCCAAAGCGATACCCCCTGGTGACTTTATGGACCCAGTGTCCAGAAATTATAATGCCGCACGAGACCGGGAAATTAATATACCGGGACCCCCGGCCGTAATTAAGCCTGGGGGCCCCAAAACACAAAGTACAATTTCTAGCGACATTCCTTGCCATGTCATTGTAGTCACACTGTGCAAGGTAAATGGCTGCCCCATCCCTACCCGTATTACACTGGCAGAATCCCTTTTCAGTGTGTTTAGTACAATCCTGTGCGAGGTAACTTGGGTGTACATCTTTTCAGTATTACATGCAGCAATCTTTGCGTGTGGTTGTAGCTAAAATCTGTGCGAGGTTCTTGGCTGCACATATACAGTATTACTGGCAGCAATTTTTTTGCGTGTGGTTTTTAACTACAATTGTGCGAGGTAACTTGGGTGACATCATAGTATTTCACTGGCAGCAATCTTTCAGTTTTTTGGTTTGTAACTACAATTTGTGCGAGCTAACTTGGCTGCCCCAAACATTTTCAGTATTACACTGGCGCAATCTTTTTCAGTGTGGTTGTAAACTACAATCTGGGGCGAGGTAACTTGGTGACATCATTCAGTATTCACTGGGGAGCAATCTTTTCAGTGTGGTTGTAGCTACAATCTTGTGCGAGGTATCTGGGCTGCAAAATCATAAAATATTACAATGGCAGCATTTTTGCAGTGTGGTTGTGCTCAATCTTTTGCGAGGTAACTTAACTGCAATCAACAGTATTCATGGCAGCAATCTTTTTCAGTGGGGTTTTTAAAAAAACAATCTGTGCGAGGTTACTTAGCTGCAATTTTAAGTATTACATGGCGCAATCTTTTGCATTGTGGTTGTAACTACAATCTGTGCGAGTAACTTGGCTGCACATAAATCAGTATTCACGGCAGCAATTTTGCAGTGTTGTGTGTACAATCTGTGCGAGGTAACTTGGTGCACATCATACAGTTTTACACTGGCAGCATTCTTTGCGTGTGGTTGTAATACAATCTGTGCGAGCAAATTTGGCTGCAATAATCAGTATTACACTGGCAGAAAATCTTTGCGGGTGTGTTTGTAAACTAAAATCTGGCGGGGGAAAACTTGGCGCAAATCAAACAGTATTCCACGCAGCATCTTTGCAGTGGGGTTTTAGCTAAAATCTGTGCAAGGTAAACTTAGTGCACTCATAAGTATTACCCCGGGCCCGAAATCTTGCAGTGTGGTTGTAATACAATCTGTGCGAGTAACTTGGCTGCCCCTCTTTCAGTATTCACTGCAGCATTTTGCAGTGTGGTTTTTGCTACAATCGTGCGAGGTACTTAGCTGCACTCTTTACAGTATTCACTGGCAGCAATTTTGCATTTGGGGGTTGTAACTACATCGTGCGAGGTAACTTGGCTGCACATCAAAACAGTATTACACTGGCGCAATTCTTTGCAGTGGGGTTTTGAAAACTACAATCTGTGCGGGGTTTAACTTGGCTGCACATCATCAGTATTACATGGCGCAATTTGCAGTGTGGTTGTAGCTAAATTTTGTGCGAGGTAACTGGCGCCTCTACAGTATTAAAATGGTAGAAATCTTTGCAGTGTGTTGTAATTACTTTTGCGAGGTAACTTGGCTGAAAATTCATCAGTATTACACTGGCAGCATCTTTGCAGTGTGGTTGAAAGCTAAAATCTGTGCGAGGTAACTTGGCTCCCTCACAGAAATTCCCTGGCAGCAATCTTTGCAGTGTGGTTGTACTAAAATTTTGGGGGCGAGGGAAATTGGCTGCACATCTACAGTATTACACGGGGCGCAATCTTTGCGTGGGGTTTGGGTAGCTACAATCTGTGCGAGGAACTTGGCTCCCATCTTACAGTATTCCCACGGGGCAGCAATCTTTGCAGTGTGGTTGTAATCCCATCTGTGCTAGCAAAACTTGGCTGACATCATTACAGTATTACACTGGCAGCAATCTTTGCAGTGTGGTTGTAACTACAATCTGTGCGGGGTTTAATTGGCTGCAATCTCAGTTTACATGGCAGCAATCTTGCGTTTGGTTGAAACTACAATCTGTGCGAGCTAACTTGTTACTCATAAGTATTACACGGCGCATCTTTGCAGTGTGGTTGTAATAAAATCTGTGCGAGGTAACTTGGTGCAATTACAGTTTTCTTGCCATGCTGCTATAACTTTTCTCGAAACTTCAATTTTTTTTCTTTACTAAGGATAAAATGATTCATCAATATTGGTTTTTGGGAAAAATATATAAATAATACGAACAAATTGAAATTTGAGTTTTTTAAAATTTTAATGTTTGTAATTTTTATTGATTTTATAATTAAAGTATTATTATGCTTAGGCCCTTTTCTTGCGGTTAGTTCAACTTATTAATAAGGGCAACCTAACAACCCACACCCATTGACTTAATTATCACTTAAACTGAATCTAAATCCTCATTATAAAGCTACAATCTATATTTGCTAGAGCAAAATAAACCCCGCATCGGTGGGCAAGTGGTTTAAATGTCAGGTTAATTTAACCTGGGCGTGGGGGGTCAGGCCCCACATCCGTCAGTTGTGAGAGTGCTCCTCCCCTTTTCTATATTGGTTTCCCAATCTGTCCACGCAAAAAGTGGTTAAAATTTCACTAATTATCTCATCATTTTTATTAGTGCAAATTAATGTTTAAATTGAAAAAAACCGAACGAGAAATGAAATGCGATATGTGTAGGCCCCGTTTATATTTTTTTAAACCCTTTTCAGGTTTTCTAAAATTCGGATTCTGTATTCTTAGGTTAAAATGAGATTTGGGTTTGAGAAAAATTGTATTTAGTCGTTATAATAGTTTAGCTTTTATTTCGGGAAAATCTGTAATTTGGTAAAAAAGTCGTGTTTGTGAACTTTACTGCATAAATTGATGAAGAAGGATGGACCTGAAACAAGTGTGTGTGCAAGGTTGCCCAACCTTCTAACTTTCTCAACATTCCTTTTATCCACCACCTTATTATTTAACTTAGACGTGTGACAACGTTTTATAAAGGTGTGCCCATTACGCTTGCCTTTACATAAAAATGAATCATACAAGTAAACCCTTGTAGAAAAAAGGGGCTACTTTAAAAAAATAGATGAAAATACACATTTAAAAAAAAACTTTCTCATATCAGTGTGGGGTAGAACATTAAAAAAAATTTTTCAATAAACTGCCCTTAGTAAGTTTTCTCAGAAAAACAAACCTTTATCATTTTTAAAAATTGCAATAAACACATTCGCATATAAGTTTCAAAAAAACTTTTTCAACATTTTTTTTGGGTTTAAATTTTTTTTTTTATAATTCAAATTTTAACCACCTTAATAATTTTAGTTGAAACAATGCATATTAAATCTATTATTTATCAGGAAAATCAATTCAAAGTTACCCATTTTTAAAAATCTTAAATCCCTATTTTGAATAATTTAAATTTTAAAAAATTTGTTACAAGAAACCATGCTTAATTTAATTTTTTTTTCAAAAAAATAGCATAAAATTTATTTACCCATGTAATAGTCCCAAGTTTTTACATTTAAAAAAATCGTTTAACCTTTTTTGAAAATTTTTAAATTTCCCAAATAAAACTCATCTGTAAAACTTTAAAATTTTTCCACCAAAAATAAAGTATACATTTGTAAGGAAGGGGGTAGGGGGGGAGGTGCTGACCTGTGGGGTTCGCGGGCCATTCACACGCCCCCGTGAAAATTAAATTTTTTAAAATTTTGGGGTTACGCTGATGATTAAACAAGATTGAAGACACAGATTATTCAAGCTTGATTAATAAAAATAAAACAAAACACAACTGATATAATTTAACTATAACCAAACATTTCACTGAATTAAATATAGGAGTAATAATTAATTTCTTAAGTTATTAAAAGACTAAAACCCCAATAACATATAATAAAATAAAAAAAAAAAAATTATTTATTTAAAACCATAGTAATTTTTAAAAATATTAAAGACTCTCAGCATTTAAACAATGTTCATTATTAATATAGTTCACAGTAGAATAATGTCCTCTGGCGATCCAGAAATATCTTTGTCACTCTGAATAGTTCCCCCCTCTGCGGTCCCCAGGAATTTTTAGTCATTCTGGGTACGCCTTATTAGTGCCCAGGGAAATTTTTTAAAAATTTTTGGGTTTAGCCCCGGGCCTTGGGGACAGCCCAGTAAGATCCTTCCTTGAAATTCAAGATAACCCCCTCCTCTGGCGGTTGGTAGTAAATTCCTCACCAGCCCCGGACACCCTTTACCGGCAACCCCTCACAGGAGTCATTAAATACACACCAAAGACACGGCTGTTCGAGTCAAACCCTTGATGAAAACATAATTAGCATATAATCTAGATGTCGAAAAATTTCACGATTACAACACTTCTATTTAAAAAACTACTTAACGACGGTCAATGTACTAAAAAGAAGCGCTGATATAGTCAAATTTTGGTAGAAAAGGTGTTATTTTGACATTAAATGTCACTTGATTACTTTCCGTATTCACACGTCAAGTCATTTGAGATGTCACTTTTGTATTGCTACCCGTAAATTAATCCCAATAAAATATAGTTAAATGGTATCATTTTGTCCACAAAGATAATTTTTTTCTTTTCTTTTTAAAGGGCCCTTTTTATGCAATTGGATTTTAAAAAAATTTCAGCATAATGTTCTCGCTTAGTGACTTTCTAACGGGGAAAGGGGGTTTGAGTATTTTAAACTACACTATCCAAAAAAAGAAGTCTAGTTTTATCAATTGTTCATGCTTTAAGCTAAGTAATTTCTCACGCGCGCCCATGGTTCAAACACCAGGGTTTTAAAAATCAAGCCCCACAAGACTGGATTTGGTGAAAGCGGGAGAGTTTTAGTCCCAACTCTGACCGGGTGCATGATGTTTTAACCATCCCTTTCCACGTCAATGTGGACGTATATTTTAAGTACCCCTTTGGTGTTTTAACGTACTAATAAAAAAAATTATTACATATTCAGTTTTAATATACCTTTTAATTATTTGATAAAATAACATTTTTTTTTTTTTCATTTGTGTTTATAGCTCATTGTGATTTAAATTAAAATCGTGCTAGGGTTTAATAAAAAAAATTCTTTGTTTTTATTTATTTGACAAGGTTCTTTTAGTTGCTGTTTAGTTGGGCCTATTGTTTCCCAACAAAGGAATAAAAACGATATTAAAAAATTGTACTGTGACATTATATTTTATTGTTTACTTTTTAAAATAATAGAAAAATCAACATTTAAAAAAAAGCTGTTCTTAAAATATGCTTTTGACGTTAAAGTTTTTTTTTATTTTTAAAAATGACTAATAAATTAATAAATTCGCTTAGCCTTATTATATGAATTAAAAAAAGTATTTTTGGGGGAAAAGATAAAATTTGGATCAAATTTAAGTTATCAAAATTTAAAAAAAAAATTATTGTAAAATTTTTACAACAAACAAATTGCTCATTTGATTTTTTTTTTTGGTGGGAATATAGATTGCCCTTTAAATGAAAACCAATTTGGCTCGAGTTTTATAAGGCATTTGAATTAGTAAACCTGTTATCTATTTATTTAATCACGTGCTGACTTTTTTTTTTTGTTTTAATTACTTTGCTTCAAACAAAAATGTAAATTATGTCTTCCTCCCGTTTTAAATCACTCTTTTTATCCTAAATTCCTGTGACATTAATTTCTCTCTTAAGGAATTTGTCCCCCTCCCCAAATGATCGTAAAGCTTTCCTGTATAATGTGTAAGGTAAACTTACTTTCACGGTGAGTGGTCGGAGAAATCTAATCTCATTTCGCGTCACGATCGTTTTCATCTCGACGCTACCTCTAACCCTCGGAATAAAAAATAACACAACGGCTTATCTCTAGTTAGAGGAGGAGGTTTTAGTTTGATAAATAAAACACCTTTTGTTATGTAATCACTGAAGGTGATCCCCTTACCCCGACCTGCTTTGCTAGTTCGTCTCTTCCCTAGATTCATTAATGGCCATTGCGTGTATTCATACCTCTGTCATCTCAGGTTCTCCTGTGAAAAAATTACTCCCCAGGGCTCCCGTCTTTCTTCTCCCAGACGTTATATTACCTCAATGCAGTATTTGCCCCTCAGCATCTAGTCTACAAAACCCTCAACACCACCACAGTTCCTTCATCCTCTTCTTCCCTTGTTTGTACGCCGTGGCATTTTCTGCGCTCCCCCCCTTGCTTGTTGAAAATGTTCATGGTGTCTCTGCCTTAGCTCTTTCTGTTGTTCCTGGTTTTATATATGGTAATGCCGGGTACAATTTGCTTACTTTGGGTGATAACGTTTATCCGCGCAGTCCTTCTACCCACACCCCGTTCATCCACCAAGCCCAAAATAACACGCGTGGGTTGAAATACCTTGTTGATGACGGAGGTCTGAGTTCGGGTTATGCACGCGGGTGTTTTGCTTTCCCTCTCGTATGCTCCAACCCGGCTGGTTTTATGAGCCAACGTGGTGATTTGCACATCGGGACATTATTTGCACTGCAATTCTTCCTCGAAGGTATCGAAAAAACTTGTAATATATACTTTACTAGAACATATGATTATGTTTTCACGTGAGCCTCACTTCGTTGATTTCAATTTATGATACTTTTAGTCAATAGGAATACAAATTAACCTCACTATGACACAAGCCATGATTTATGTTGTTTGAATTTTTGTTGAAATATGATTGCTATATTCATCCGTTTGTTTTTGTTAAGCCGGCGGCCAAGCAAGGGGTCAACCTATAAGCTGCGTGAGCGCTATTTTTTTTACATGTTTAGATCCCAACTGCGTTACGTAAAACTTTTGACATCATGGGTTAAAAATTTCATTATTATGAACATGGACGTTTTATGAACTAAAAGAGACACTGTAGATTTAATACCACTCATAATCGACAAGTTTTTATAAGTATGGAAAATAACGGTGAATACCTAAACACTTGAATAGTAATTCAGTATTATATTTTCAGCATTTATAAATGATAAGATCTGTGTTACGTAATATTGATGAACCAACCCTCCCTCATGTAACCCATGCTAGACATAAGAAATCAACCTTCCTACCCCATCATTAGAGTTACGTGGTTTTATGGATGACTCCGAATTAGCTTCGGAGTCTCTTCGTATAATCGATTGCCATCGAATAAACTTTTTATACAGAAAACCATGTATTAAGACGTTGGAACAAAATGTCGTTATTAATGTAATCTGTGGTAGTGATGAAAACTTGATCTAGACTCTAGCATTGAATACTGTTACATGGAAAGTCTGTTTAATGTATTCTTTGTTTGACTGGTGGTCCAGAGGTAAGGTGTCGATTATTGATGGGGGGTCGGGGTTCAATCTAGGTCCCGTGCACGGATTTATCTGATTGCCAAACCCTTCCTTCACTCCGACAAGACGTGTTTAAATCACAACTTTGTGAAATGTGGGGAATGCAAGGCTCCACGTGGTTCGGTTCTCACGTTAAACTGCTAGGTCCTCCAATTCATTCACAATCTCCCCAACCATTACACATTGCGTAATTGGTATTAAATAACCGCACAGGCAGCAATAGACGCGGCGATGATAATCATAATATTAATATATATAAATAATGTCTTGTCAAACTCTATAATAAGGTTCTTAGTAAGGAATCCTGACTATACCTTACCTACCAGCACGTGAAGAATAAGATACTTTTTATCCTCTCTCGGTTCAAAGACACCATTTTATCAAATTGGAAATAACGCTCGCTTTAGCTGGCGTCGCCCATAAAGATGAGTCCGACAAATTTCCAACGCGAATTTAATCGAAACGAAATTTATCGAAGGTTATCCCAAGTTTTTAACGTTACATTCAGTCTTATTTATCCTAATGATTGTTAACACTATAACATCAAATGAGCCCAATAAAAGAAACACTAACGTTCAGTTTCTTCTCACGCGCACGAATTGACTATAGCGCTTGATGGATAAATAAATGTTCCACGCTCTGTGTTTATACAGATTATGCTTTTACTTTATTTTACTAGTCAAAGAGGCCGCTTAGGTGGGCCGCGATGGTCTAAGGTGTCACTATTCGCAATAGACTAGCCTGCCATGATGCGGAGATCGGGGTCCGAATCACGGTGGGTTGTATGTGGGTGGTTTTTTTACCACTGTATCCCTCTAAGAAAAGGCGGGCACGACTTCTCTAAGTCACCTACTCGTTCCTAACACATTAGCGTCCTTTAGTACATTAGCGTATGACTGTTTGGGTAGTAAGATTTGGTGCAAAATAAAATATAAAGGTTATAGTCTTTAAAGATGCGTGCTCTTACCTATGATTCCATTATATGAAATTTTCCTATCGAAAATTTACGTAAATTGTCATCTGTACGTCGCGTCCTCTTTAAACATCAATTCAGGATAGTCGTTATCTTAGTACGTGACCGTTACTAAAACTTGGGTTGGGACGTGATAGGCATGCATATGCTCGAGTCCCAGTTACCTCCTAGTTTCCGAGTTGTCCACCTTTATAGCTACATATAATGATTACAACCGACTTTGAACAACTTAATGATAACTTTGTACCATGCTTGGCTGGAGAATATAATATGGCTATAATGTTACAGGTAGTTTGGTAAGATTATCCCCAGACAAAGAATTGTGTCGTTTCAGCTTAGTATGGGTTTCTTTGTGTCTTCCTCCTCTCTAACCCGCCCTCCCCCTTTTTTCCAATTTCCCTCTCTCGTTATGTCACTAGTATTCTATTGAGTGGTCGTATTCACAGGCGCACTTGAATTGAGAATAAAGTATACCTGTCAGGCAGGCATACAATTAAGGCGCACTTGAATTGAGGATTAAAGTATACCTGTCAGCGTGAATTCAATTAAGGCGCACTTGAATGCGGAAATAAAGTTTTACCTGTCAGCAGGAATTCAATTAAGCGCGCTTGAAATTGAGGAATAAGTATACCTGTCAGCAGGAATTCAATTAAGGTTGCACTTGTATTGCGGAATTAAAGTATACCTGTCAGCAGGAATTCAATTAAGGGCACTTGAATTTGAGGAATAAAGATATACCTGTCAGCAGGATTTCAATAAGGTGCACTTGATTTGAGGATTTAAAGTATACCTGTCAGCAGGAATTCAATTAAGGTTGCACTTAAATTGAGGATTAAAGTATACTGTCAGCAGGAATTCAATTAAGGTGCACTTAATTTGAGGAATAAAGTATACCTGTCAGCAGAATTCAATTAAGGTGCACTTGAATTGAGGATTAAAGTATCCTGTCAGGCAGGAATTCATTAAGGTGGCACTTGAATTGAGATGAAAGTATGCCTGATCAGCAGGAATTCAATTGAGGTGCACTTGAATTGAGGAATAAAAGTATACATGGTCAGCAGGATTCAATTAAGTGCACTTGAATTGAGGATTAAGTATACCTGTCAGCAAGATTCAAGTAAGGTGCACTTGAAATTGCGGAATAAAGTATACTGTCAGCAGAATTCAATTAAGGCGCACTATGAATTGAGGATTAAAGTATTACCTGTCAGCAGGAATTCATTAAGGTGCACTTGAATTGATGGGGGGGGGGGGGGCGGATTAAAGTATACCTGTCAGCAGGAGGAATTCAATTAAGGGCGTGCACTGGAATGAGGATTAAAGTTATACCTGTTCAGCAGGAATGTAATTAAGGTGCACTTGAGTTGCGGAATTAAAGTAATGTATACCTAGTCAGTCAGGTATTCAATTAAGGCGCACTTGAATTGAGGGAATAAAGTATACCTGTCAGCAGGATTCAATAAGGTGCACTTGAATTGAGGAATAAAGTATACCTGTCAGCAGGAATTTAATTAAGGTGCTCTTGAATTGAGGATAAAGTATACCTGGTCAGCAGGAATTCAATTAAGGCGTACTTGAATTGAGAATTTAAAGTATTCCTGGTCAGCAGGAATTCAATTAAGGTGCTCTTGAATTGAGAATAAAGTAATTACCGTCGCAGGGGGGAATAAAAATTCAATTATGGTGCACTTGAATTGAGAATAAAGTTACCAGTCAGCAGGGAATTCCAATAAGGTGCACTTGGAATTGAGGATAAAGTTTATACTGGTCAGCAGGAATTCAATTAAAGGTGCACTTGAATTGAGGAATAAAGTATACTGTCAGCAGGATTCAAATAAGGTGCCTTGAATGAGGAATAAGTAGACCTGTCAGCAGGATTCAATTAAGGCGCACTTGAATTGAGGATATAAAGAATACCTGTCAGCAGGAATTCACTCTAAGGCGCACTTGAATTGAGGATAAAGTATACCTGTCAGCCAGAATTCATTAAGGTGCACTTGAATTGAGGATTAGGATTAAATGTGTACCTGTCAGCAGGATTCAATTAAGTGGTGCACTTGAATTAGAGGAGTAAAGTATACCTGTCAGCAGGAAATTCAATTAAGGTGCACTTGAATTGAGGATTTTAAAGTATAACTGTCAGCAGGAATTCAATTAAGTGCACTGAATTGAGGATTAAAGTATACCTGTAGCAGGAATTCAATTAAGGCGCACTTGAATTGAGGGATTTAAAGGTTATAACCTGTCAGCAGGAAGGAATTCGATTAAGTGTTTACACTTGAATGGGATTAAGTATATTGTCAGCAGGGAATTAATTAGGTTGCACTTGAAATTTGAGGATTAAAGTATACCTGTCAGCAGGATCAATTTAAGGTGCACCATGAATTGGGATTAAAGGTATACTTCAGCAGGAATTAAATTAAGGCGCACTTGAATTGAGGAATAAAATTGCTTGTCAGTGTCAGCGTTGCAATGAATTCGGGAACAACCTGTAAACCCATTCAACCCATAGCCTAACCTAAGCTAAACTAATATTATTTTCCATTTTGAACAAAACCATTATGAATTTTAATTACTACCCGCCAATTCGTGTGCACCTGTTCTTTCTTAACACCTTCGTTCGGGTTTCCTGGTATCGAACTCTTATACCCCAAATAAAAAGTTTTATGGGCTCCAAACGTTTTGCTCCGCTGAAAATTATTTACTGACGTACGTGGCGGCTACAAGCAGAAAAACTTTTGAAAATCACGTCGGATATATTTTTCATATAAGTGAAAACCTGGAACTCTGAGGAATATTTAGTTTAAAATAAGGAAGATCAGTGAATTTAAATTACTATGCTTATAAAAATTATATAAATTTCGTACTTAGACAAGAGGGGGAGATTGTTGTTTCTGGGCTTTTAACAAAATGCATCCAAAAGGTATGGCTTTTTGTAATAAAAATATAGGTGTACAGTGCTTGTATTAATTTTTATACCGTTGTTAGACTGGCCTGCTGATGACGAGTATTTGGGTTTGAATCGGTAGGTTATATAAGGGTGAGTTTTTCCTCAATATGATTTCCCACTACTTCCTTCCACTAATATTACTTTATAATTCCTGCTCCATTAGATTAATGTCATGTATGCGTATAACCTGAAAAAGGTAAGTAAGATGCGGTGAGTGAAAAAAACTACCACTTTCGGTGACATCGCCATAATACCTAAAATATTAACTACTGTAAAAAAAATATAAAAAAAAAAAAATAGCTTTAAACAATTATGACTTTTAGAAGTGCTATCATAAAAAAAAGTTAACTCACATAAATAAATGAAAAAACTGTCATTTCCCGAGGTAAATGGAAAATGGTATAACTCAGAAGAAAAATGAAAAATATTATCTGGAATCTGGATATTTCAGGAATTAATAAAAGACATTAAAAAAGTTTTATTGGTTTGTTAGTGTTAAAATGTACCTGATTGAACATAGTGTGCGTTGTCCGTCCATATAAGTTGAAAAATATCTTAAACTTACATTACTAAGTAGTCAAACAATAGACTAGCAATGTGAGTCTTAATTTATTTATTTCTGCTCTACAACCTAATTTAAAACTAACCTTTGATATACATTTGTAATAATACACGTTCAAAACTTGGTACGTTTTCAGTTTTTAAAAGTAGGTAATGCCCCATCAGTAATTTTATATGAAATAAATTTTTTTTAACTGGAAAATTTTACATAATGCAGCCCAAAAAAAATATCTGGGTTTTTAATAATTGAAGAATGTGTTTTCTGCCATGAGCATTGCGCTATAGGTATCTACCGTAGCCAGATTTCCCAAAATTTTAAAATTTTATAGACCCTGTACACAAACATGGATTTTTTAAAAAAAATTGTTAGGGTTTTTCACTCTCTTTCCCAAGCAAATGCGGGAAATGTTTCCTTCCAAGCCCTTCCCCTATTAATTAATATCATATACGTGTATAACCCCTTTGCAGGGTGATAAAAAAATACAGCTTCAATAACAAGGTAAAAGAGAAGTGCGCATCCAGAAGCACCCAAACTGTTATTCACAGAAATCGGATTTTGGTCAGTTTTTTTTAAACCGTTAAAAGAATGGGTACTTCAGCTTACATACATATTTGCTTATATTGCTTTAAAAAAAATTTAAAAGTGGAGTAATTTTGGTTTATTTTTGCGACTTTACTCGCCAAGAAGCTGTTGATCTTAGACATCACGCGTGATAATAGTAATAATAATGATAATAAATGTGCGTTATTGACTTTTGATGTTTATCCGTGGTGAAATTTTCGTGAACTTCCAGCGTTATGCATTTGTGTATCCATCGGAGTGAAATCCAAAAAGCAGTGGGTTAGCGCCACCCAAAACAAAATTTTCCCCCAGCGTGCGTTCATCGGTTTGGAATAAAAACGTCTGTGACGCTCGCTAGTAACCTTCACCGCCACGAGGATTGGAATCACAAACCCTTAAGGGCCCCCACATCGTACAGTTTTTTCCTCTGACTCTCGAATAGACAACAAAGATTTATTTTTATGTAGAAAAACTTTTGGAAAACTTATTTGAGAAAAATGTTTAGGACGGGGGATTAAAACCTGAGCTCTTGGTATTGCACGCACTGCTTTTTTGACTGAGGTTGTATTTGCATCATCCGTATAATTTTTTTTTTTCGGTCCACACACACACACACCCACCCCACACAACCCAAATGTCTTACCGTTAATTTTTAGGGTATTCATTGAAGTTGATTATGAGGAAATGGAACGTCCGTGAATCTTAAAAAATGTTTTCTCTTTTCAGGGGGTGGTTTTCACCCAAGAGGGGTGAGGGATAAGAGGGTCAAACGGGAAATTTGCTGCCACCTCCCCCTTTTCCCTACCCAAAATAATGTTGAAAAAATATAAATGTAAGATGAAGTAGAACTAAAATATGGGGACCTAAAGGCTCGTTCCCCCGGCTCGAAATTGTATTATTCACAGGTCGTGGGACCCATAGATGCGCGTTGGCCGGGACGGGTCGGACGTTCCCGTGAATTGTCGGGAAAGCTTGATACATCAACACCCTGTGGTTGTCTGATGACGACCCCGAATCCGCCTATGCCGCGCCAGGATCGTGCGTCCTGCCACCCACAAACGAGTAGAGAAAAAACCCCGTGTCGTGTCTACAAACCACGAGCCATTCCGGGCTTGCCATACAACACGTCGTGGAACAAGGCTCAAAATTTTCGAAAACCTATATGTTTAAGACCAGGACTAGGCTTGATAAAATTTCCAATTTAAAAAAGCATAAAATCAAAAGCGTAAATCCCCTGTGATGTTACACAAACTTTTTTTAATTTCCAATTTCTTAATTGGGCAACATGTTCCCCTTCCGCGAACTGGCCCTTCTCTCGACCTTTTAACTAACGAACCAAAAGTTTCATGAACTCTTGCTAAATCTTAAACTGGAAACTACCTCCTTTTACTAAAAATTATGAACATTTTTAAATAAATTTTACCGGGTTTAAAGCGTAAAACCGTCGGATAACAAACCCCCTCGAAACTTTGACGTGAGAACTGCGAAAATGTCCATCCACAAAATGTTTTTAAGAAAAAAATTCCAACCTAACTAACCTAACCTTACACACATCAATAGTAAACTTTGATAAAGCTTAAATATTTTTTGGTGGGGGGGGGGGGGGGGGGGTTGACGGTTAGGGTTGGTTAAGCTGGAATAGCATAGTAAAAAAAATATAACTATTGCAACCCTACGAAACTTTAAAAAAACGTTTTTGATTTTTTCAACAGTAGACGAAAATATTACAAAAAAAATAGCTACCCCCATTTTTTTGTTGCAAATATCAAATTTCAAACACACGTTAACCAGCTATCATTCTTATAAAACTAGCAGCTCATGAACTGGTCCGTCCATATGTTCTCCCCAAATTTCTTGAAATGGATGAGTGTTTGGCCGGTCTTTGAAAGGGAAAACAAGTCACGGAATGAGAAGAAGACTCCAATTAAATGCAAAATTTTACTTTTGAATATAAAATATACAAGGCCGTAGAAAAATTTTATTTTTAGTAAATACTGTTTTTTTTACTTTTAAAAAAAAAACCCAAAATTTAAAGGTACGTAAAAAGCTTTAAAAATAATAGTAAATTTCTTATGATTAATTGCTTTTTTGCTTGAAAGGGCCCCTTAACACATTTTAAAATGTTATTTCCCAATGAGACTTCAAAGCCCGTAGATAAACTATAGACTAATTAACTTTGATACGTAGGGGAATCAAATTGACAACCCTCCCGGAGCGGGTTTTTAAACAACGTATTGGGGATATGATCCGTCAAACAGATTATGAACTAACTTTCCCTTTCGGATAATAAAAATTAAGTTCTACAATAAGATAAAAAAAAATTCCTTAACTTTAATTAGTTTAAAATTTTAGAAAATATATCACATAAAAAACTAAAATTAGTTATTCACAAAGCTCAAATGTTACAAAAATTTTTAAAGTTAAAAATAAAATTGTTTTTTTGGACATGTTTTAAATTTTATTCAGAATTAAATTCATGAACCAAAAAGTATTGTTAAATTTAATATATGTTTTTACTATAATTGACCACCTGAACTAAAATTTTTTTTTTTACAACCGAATAGAACTAGGGCCCTTTTGACTTGTGAATAATCCCTCCAACCCCGGGGTTTCACCCAAAGCCGTGTTATCATTGGAAAAATTTAAATTTGGCCCTTTTTTAATTGATATTATTTCACAAAATGAATGCATAAAATTGTAAATGTTTATCTATATTGCGTAGATAGTATTGCCGACTATGAGAATCTGTAGAAGGGGACAGGGAGGGCATTATCACGCCATTGTTGGTAACTGTTTGTTGAATTTGGTGGGCAAACTCTGGTGTCAGAGAGTTGAAACAGGTGATTGATAAATGACGTCATAAGGTGTGCAGGTTATTAGAAACACAACACAGTTGCCCCTTCCTTTATCCTCGCTTGAATGGCTCGAAACCCTATCCCTTTCCCAAAGTGTACAAGAAACACCATTAAACCTTCAGTCGTTTCAATAGCAACATTCTGGACCCGAGGAACGTTTTAGAAGGTAATTCTACCCCCGAATTTTCGAAGATAATTTACGTAGAGCTGTTTTTCCCAAATTATTACGCCCAAAATTTTCTTGATATTCCGTTCACGATAGGTTTTTACCAGGATGACAGTTCGAAAATCATATGTTTAGGTTTTGGGTTGCCAAAACTTTAAAAAGATCACATTTTTGTTATAAATGTGGGAGATCTTCAATTGCCTGTTATATATTAAAAATTAAAATAACGAAAAACTTAAGTTTTCTATACTATTTAATTTTTTTTAATAATTTCTTTTTATCCAACTAAAAACAATACTTTAAATATAATAAAGTACTTATTTTTCGTTTTGGATCGTTACTGATTTTGTGTATATAGTGCACACATCAATATCTTTTAATACAGGCATCATTTTTACTTGGGAAAAGAGAAAATCGTTGTCATTTTTTTACTCCCATAAATGATTTCATGTTTTATTTTATCTTATTTGAAATAATTTAACTGAATAAATATTTTCATCAACTGCGTGTCTGCATCATTGTAAAAAAACTTGTTTACCGTTATGTTCAATCATATGGTTTAAATTCATCAGTCCCCCATTTTGAAGCTTTTATTCGCTATAAGTTTTTGTGAAAGTGGTGTAATATTTTTTTTAAGGGGGATAAAAAATATAAATAAACGTTGTGTCCCACCTCAAATAAAGTATACATAATGTTGGCCCCAAGTACTGTGGTTAACTATCACATTAATATTTTTACCATCTGTTTTCATTACAGTATCCAAAGTGATAAATGTCAGCTGTTGGCGTAGTGATATAATAGGGGTTACTTTTAAATAACATTTCGAGATGTCATCTAGGTAAACTTAGTAGTGAATGACATACATACTCAAAAAAATTATATATATATAATCCATATGTAACGTATTGAACCCAATATGACTGTTATAAAAATATTATAGATCTTTCGTGGAATAAATGATTTATAATTTAGTGTAAAATGGCAAACCATCGACGCGCTAAGCCATTGGTTCTGGGGTTGATTCTCGTGTCTATATGATTTTTAACTAATTGAAATATTTCATTGACAACTGTCACTGTAACTTTAGAACATTTCCATCTTCAAATACTTTAAGTAAACTAGATAATATTTCGAGCTATCTAGTAAAATTCAAACTAGTCTCAATCAGACTAAATAAAGTATTTGCAAAAGCGTCTATTGAAATTATTTGTGAAAAACAATTATATTTGAAGATTTACCCGGAAAAATAATTGAACCTTGGATCTTCGACTAAGCTCGCCAATGCTCGAACCCTTGCTATGCCACATTTTCCAAATATATTATTTCTTTGAACGAACTGTAAAACATACATTAAGTTTCAGTATATTAACATATTTTTAGTTGTTTTTATCTGAAGGGATGAGGGGGAGGAAAGTAGGAGGAACTGCACCAACATGTTCCTAGATGATAAAGAACCAATTGGTCATTGCATCCCTATTGCATGAGAAATCTCGGGTTCACTATAATATGTGTCGCTAACCATGGCAGGGAAATATCTTTCAATTTACCAATAGACACAGACACCTTATCTCAGTAGTAACACGTCTTCCAATTTTGTTAGTCGTCTCAGGATCGATTCCCACATGTCCAGCATGGCAGAAAAAATATTGTTGTTGAAATTTGAGGCGTCCCCCTTTCAATTTAATGACTGTGGGACTGGATGTTGTGTCTCTATTAGAATTATACTTTTAAGTAATCTATACGTATAGAATAACATGTCCTGACTGACTGATTCATCATCGCCGAGCGCAAACTATCAAGGCTACAAGCATGAAATTCGGATTGTATATTCATTTTGTTATGTAGGCATCACATAAGAAAGGATTTTAGAAAATTCCACCCAAAGGGGTCAAAATAGGGGATGATAATATGTATGATAATATGTATGAAAGTCCGTCATTTTGAAAGTTACATAAACAAAATTTTGTATTTCGGTTATTGACGTAAAACACAAATAAATACGTGTTTCAGGAATTTTGGGAAATTTTATTTAATAAGGGATGAAAAAGGGGGTGAAAGTTTGTATCGGACTTGCATTATTTGTGATCTGAGGTCAAGTTATGGTCATCAACGTAACGTAATATTTTAAATTAATCTGTAAATACATATGTATATTTTCGTATTTGTATATAATCAACTTCCACGCGAGCAAAGCGCGGGCAACAGCTATCTAGTATACATAAATAATCAATTAGTTTCTTAAAGTCTTGCACGATAAATACTTCAACATATTTGTAACACACCATGTATTATATTTGTTGATTACAGTTATAACCGCATTTAAATTGCATATGGCTACGTTATCTGATAGCTTAATTGATCAATCATATGTGTCTTATGATTTTCACACGTCCATCACAGACTCTACCTTAAAATAGGGGTGAAGAGTGACCCTGGGCAAGGGATAGATTCCTGGATACCTAGGTGGTTAGATCATTGGCGTACCAAGCCAAATGTCCGTGTCCAGATGTCATTTTTCAATTTAAAGAATAATTTATTTTAATTAAATGAAATATAATTGAAAATTTGAATATGGTGATGGGGATAGAGCCAGAGAGAGATGCCTTTAGTTAGTGACGATACTCTGTAATGTAATTGATTTGCCCCTAAAAAGTATGTGAAAGCATTGACAATAATATCGTCCTAATTTTATAAACATATCTTATTTCATTTAAATTATATAGTATATTAAATGGCGCTTAAAGCACTTCTTCTTCTAAGAAGGCAAAAGCCACTGATCAGTGACGTCACGCACGTGACACAGCCAAGTCAGTTTGACAATATATATTTTTCAAATAATAACTTCCTCTTCTCGATGGTTCGAAGAGAGATTTTAAAATGTAACTTGAGTCTTTTTCCGGCTCTCGAACCTCCAGTAAGACCGAGATGTTTTTGTCTTGTATTTTGTTTTTCTAAACTAAACCTTCTCGAAGCTTCCATGACCAAGGAATATATACAAGGGATGGTGCAACATAAAGGCAGTGTTCAAGTGGTTAGTTGGAAGTGTTTAAGTGTTTCAAGTTGGGAGTTGGGAGTTTGGCGTCTAGCAACACCTGTCCGCGCTAGCCGCGTATTATATTCGACATGATCTATTTTCGCATTAATTAAACTAATTCAGCAATAAAAAACATGTCAAAATGAAAAGTGTATTAATCATAATTCGTCAATAGGCACCCATCGCGGTAACGTAAATCCAGAACATTACAATTGGCTTCCCAATTAGGGGCACGAATTATCTCCCGAGATACAGCACGAATTACCTCCCCGAGATACAGCACGAGATACAGCACGAATTACCTCCCGAGATACAGCACAAGATAACTCCTCGAGATATAGCACGAATTACCTCCCAGAGATACAGCACGAATTATCTCCCGAGATACAGCACGAGATACCTCCCGAGATCGCACGAAATACCTCCCCGAGGTAAGCAGTAGAGGACAACGCCGAAGACCGAGATAAGCAGTAAGCAACCGAGGAACAAGATAAGCAGTAAGCAGCACCGAGGACCAAGATAAGCAGTAAGCAGCGTCGAGGACGACAGAAGCAGCTTACCATCACCAAAGGAGACAAGGGGTGGAGACGAGTCTAAAGAAGATCACAGATAAGTCATCAACAGAAACTTAAATTAAATAGTGAAAAATATATTTATGTCATTTGTGCATTTTGGGGGTGGAACAGTATAATTTTTTTTTATTATTTAAATTAAGGGAACAATAATTAAAAAATGGCAGATTCAAATGATAATAGTGACGTAGTAGCTATTCTGAAGAGGTAGCGGAAAATAGACTAGGAATCAGTTAGTTCTAGAACAATCAGATGAGGAAATAAGAGAAAGTGAACAGGACATTGGAGAGTCATTTGCAGAGGGAGAGAGAGAAGGAAGATAGGACAGAAAAAGAAAGAAATGTTATAGTAGATGAGGAAGAAAGAGAAAAGAGTAAGGAACAAAATATGGAACAACCCATAGTAGATTTAAATCAACTTATGAGAATGTTACAAGAAAGTAATCAGAAAATGTTACAAGAAATTAATCAGAAAATAGATAAAAGTAGCCAGGAAACTAAAACGAAATAATAGATACAACTAAACAGGAAATAGATACAAGTAGACACGAAATTAATCAAATAATATATGCAAATACGCAGGCAATTAATCAGAAAATAGATACAAATCAGACGAAACTTGAACAGATTAATAAAGAATTAAGTGCTAAAATAGAATTAAGTAAGGAGGTTTGTGATCAGAGATTTGGTTTTGTAGATCAAAAAATAGACCAATTAGAGACAGTTCACAAAAACTTAGCAGTACAGTTAAATGAGGTAGATAAAAAGGTATTAGAAGGGGACAATGTAAAACAGATTTTGATTGAAAAGCATGAAACTTAAGGGAAGGACAGTTCAAGTTAATGGAACAGATTTCAGCTAATAAAAATAAAATAGAAACAGTTAGAACAAGAATCAATTAAAGGGTTAAAGGAACAGGTAGAACATACACAAACTAACGTTAAGGTAGTCCAACACAACCTTGAAAAAGAAATAAATGAGGTAAAATCAGTACTTGATTCTCAGCAAGACACGAATAAAATTTTAATTAAAGAACAGATAGATGGGATCGTTAGTAAGGCAGTAGAAAAACTAGATAAAAAACTTACGATTTTGTGGTTGAAATCAAACAAATATAGGGGAATCTAGTAACTTACACGATACTACCAACCTATTTGCTAAGGGACTAAGAGAAACGTCATTAGCACTGATTCCAAAATTTAAAGGAAAGAGAGGAAACATTTCAGCAGTACAATATATAAATAAAGTAGAAAGAGTATTTAAAGGAGAAAGAATAAATGAAAAAGTCAAAATAGAGATATTTTTATCAGGCCTAGAAGATGAGGCGAAATCCTGGACAGATAGTATAGAGAGTGAATGGGAGACATACGAGCAGGCTAGGGAAATATTTTTGGAAAAATATTGGTCTCAAAATATGCAGGATGATTTTCTACAATTAATTTTTAATGGAAAATATAACGACAAGGATGGTACTATGAGTGAATATTTCAATAAATTTGTAAACACAGGCGAAATATTTGCGATACCCAGTAGTAGAGGATAGATTGATAGGTCTTCTAATGAATCATTTTCCAACTCCGTACAAGACGTTCTCATTAGTATAAAATAAACAGAACATCAAAGAAGTAGAGAGAGTATTAATGGCATTTGACAATAGATATCAAAGAAACAAAGAAATCAATGAGCAAACAAACAGATTTAATATTGATAGGCATAGGCAATCAACAAACCTCAATTCAAAGAAATTAATAATGGACAAGATAGGCAGAGATATCAAAATAATTATCCAATACCAGAGCAAAATAGAAAATATCCACATCCTAGAATAGAATATCGACAGGATAGGAACCAAGGACCTTCGAGGCAAAAAATTCGAGTGATCGACAAATTAATAGAAATAACAATACAGGTAACCCCAGATTCACAACCAATCAAGTACATCACCCTCCAAATTTTAATTATGTACCACCATTTTCAGGGACATCAAATTTAAATGAGTACGACTCACAAAAAATATTTGATCCAGGAGGCAATTGAATAAACTTTAAATTTCGGATTGTATAAATGTAAAAATTAGCAGTTTAACTAAAGATTTAAATTTTAAATAATTAAAATAAGGGTAACTATAATCATTTAGTCGTAGTAAGAAAAGTTTAAAATAGAAATTTAAGTAATTTAAAAGGTACAAATTCAGTGAAATAGAAGTAATATTTCCTGTACAAGAGAAGGTTGTGGTATTTGTAGAAATTGTAAAGTAAACAATTATAAGTAGCAACAAGCAAGGGTTAGAAATAGATCATCAAACTAAATTACATCTTGCGGTAAAAAGATTAAAAGATACAGCAGAGAAGCGAACCCGGTATCATGATAAAAGATTCTTAAACCTATTGAATATGTAAATGGTCAGTTAGTTCTTGTAAAAAATCATCAATTATCATCAGCTTTGAATAAGGAAGTAAGAAGTTCTTTTTACTATATGAAGGACCATATCAGGTAAAATATCAAATAGGTCAAAATGTATACTTAATTCAAAACCCTGAGACTCTTAAGATTAGAGGTGTTTTTAATGTTACAGAATTAAAACCCTATTATAGCAAGACAGATATCTAAACATTTTTTCAGCTACATTAATTATAAAGGATAGGAACAGGATTTTATTTACATGATTAAATAATAAAATGACTATGCAAGAGTTCGAACCTGGACCTGTAGCACAATAACTAGAAAAATACATGTTGAAAGAGTCACCACTTTCTGTGGCAACTGCGTGTTATTTTGAAGTTAAGGAGGGTGACGCACCTCAAAATATAAATTGTAAAGAAACCATAAACGACCAAACATGAAAAGTGAGACTAATCTTTTAGTTTCTGAAAAGGAAGTTAAACCTTCTTTTGTAAAATTGAGAGGGTTGTAAAACAAATTCTATACATTCATTCCTACGTCGCAATTAATACAGGTGGTCGGTCATCTATTGTCATTCCTACATCGCAAAGCAAAGACGACAACACAAACTGACTTTGGCCACGAAAGATAAAATCACTTATTTTTATTAGTTAAATAGTCAGAGTCAAACCGGTACATTAAATATAAAATCTATAAGTATAAAAATATAAATTCTTATCAATTTAGATTAATAACATTTGGACTTAGCATAATTTTAGAAAGTTGTACAAATCAAAATAGGAGAACAGATAAGGAGGGGGCATGGACCCTTAGAGCATGCAAGGATAATATCGGATAGAAGGTTAGGTGAGGGCTTGGATAGTTTGTCAGCTGGAGGAGCGTGAAAACCTGAAATCACGCGAGGAGAGATTAGGATCTAAGTATATTCTAAGAGTAGGTCATAATTTTTGTTAATTGTAAACTATTGTTTAAGTAATAATTAGAGATAAAAATATAAATTTTAATTTTAACAAGAAATTATATAATTTCAATTTAAGAAAAGAGGAAGTGTTATTAATTAATAGACGATCTCTTGGAAATCTGAATAAATATATTATTTCATCAATGATGCATTTTTTTTATAATCAAGATAAGGATTTTTAATATTTAGGTGGGGGTTATTTTAATTCAATTAATTAAATGGCAATAAATTCAACGATTTTGATTCAGATATTAAAGAAATCACAGAGTAGGCTGATAAGCTGAAGAGTATGATCTAAGATATCTAGAGAGATTAATTTAGATATGCACTTGAGTGCTTATTACAGTATGTTAAGGTGAGTGGAAATAAGAGGCGAGTAGTCTTGTTTAAAAGCATTTTTCTCAGATAGTGGAGTTGAGGTCTTTTCATTGAGGTATATAGGTTGAGAAAGTGGAGTTGAGTTTTTTTCAGATATGGTCTTAGCTATGGGCAAGCCATGATCTAGATTAATTAATCGTCGTTATGAGTTTAAGGATGGCCGAGGGCATCTAGCAGCGTTGAGGAGATTAGGTTTATTGAGTGAGGAAGTTGAGGTTTATTGAGTAAGGTGTATTAAGCCATGAAGAATAATTTCATTTTTTTTATAAGTAGTGAGTCAAACGGATCACCAAAGTTCAGGTAGCAGGTATTCACAAACATAGAGTTAGCACACGCAACAAAGAGTCAGTTATAATAAATGAGGCAGAGGCTTAAGCTTTCCATATATAATGTGCGATAAATATCCAATGGTTAATTCTGGATTAAAATTTAAAGATATTGAGGAGATTGTGAATAAGTTTAAAAGGATATTCTGTGATTACGTGATATATTAATGCTAATGTATTAACAAGGATGAGAGCTAATTAGGGTGTTAGACCTAATTAGGCTACTATAAAAGATTTTGTTATAATTTCATTTTTTTAAACACTAAGGCAAACAGGCAATAGTCAAAAGATTGTAATCAACAGAAAGATGCAGTTAAAATTTTTTCAGTAATGAGGAATTCATTATTCAATTAAGAAGGGGAAAAAATAATTTTAAATATTTTTATGATTCCAAGATTATCGTCTATATATTTCAAGTATTTTAAATTTGTTTTGAGATTAGGTATCCTCATGAATAAATAAAGATTTTGGTAAGGTGGTTCAGATGTTCAATTATTATCCTTTCTCTGTCGAAACAAGGTAATATATTATCTTTTAAGTAATTGGGTTTATTTTGTAAATTCTCTTTTGTGTTTTTTAAGCTAATTATTTTGTAAATGTATTTTAAGTGATGGCTCATATAGCGAAATTTGGCCGTCAGGCTTTTAAGAGTATAATAGTGGCTCATATAGCGAATTTGGCCGTCAGGTTTTTAAGGGTATGTGTAGCATTAAGAGTGTTTGTTAAGTATGTTAATATAATAATAGTAAAAGTGGATCCGTGAAGGATCATTGAAATGAATAAAAAGTGCAACGAAGTGTTTTAACCAATAAATGATTAAAAGACACTTTGATTAGTGACAATTATATTCCATTTTTTATTAAAAAGTTTAATGTATTTTAATCAATCTTAAGGACGTTATAGCAACGAATTTTGTTTTTTTTTAAATAAAAAATAAAAAACTTTGATTAGTAATAATTAAATTCAAATCTTTATATTAAATCCAAATTTTTATATGATAAACTTAGATTATTTTATTTCAATTAATTGTAATTATACTTAACAATTTTATATCTTGATATTTGATTTATTTAATTTCAACTTTTTGATTAACATTTTATATTTTAATGTTTGATTTATATAACTTCATATATATGTATACTTCATGTAAACTTACAGTCGGAGAACACCACTTCAATATTATCATCAAGAACAACATTATACAGAGTGTTCCAAATTATTGGAATTTATCTAATTTGTGAAATGTTATACAGGATGTTTCAAAAAATTGTTATTTGTGAAATTTTATACAGGGTGTGCGAAAAATGATCATGTCGTCTTTTCTCGTCTTTTATTTTTCTAGCAAGCGTATCAAAAAGTATACGACTAGGTCTCTACTTTCAGATACACTTTGGGGGGTATTGTAATGTAATTGATTTGCCCCTAAAAAGTATGTGAAAGCATTGACAATAATATCGTCCTAATTTTATAAACATATCTTATTTCATTTAAATTATATAGTATATTAAATGGCGCTTAAAGCACTTCTTCTTCTAAGAAGGCAAAAGCCACTGATCAGTGACGTCACGCACGTGACACCAGCCAAGTCAGTTTGACAATATATATTTTTCAAATAATAACTTCCTCTTCTCGATGGTTCGAAGAGAGATTTTAAAATGTAACTTGAGTCTTTTTCCGGCTCTCGAACCTCCAGTAAGACCGAGATGTTTTTGTCTTGTATTTTGTTTTTCTAAACTAAACCTTCTCGAAGCTTCCATGACCAAGGAATATATACAAGGGATGGTGCAACATAAAGGCAGTGTTCAAGTGGTTAGTTGGGAAGTGTTTAAGTGTTCAGTTGGGAGTTGGGAGTTTGGCGTCTAGCAACACCTGTCCGCGCTAGCCCGCGTATATATTTCGACATGATCTATTTTCGCATTAATTAAACTAATTCAGCAATAAAAAACATGTCAAAATGAAAAGTGTATTATCATAATTCGTCAATAGGCACCCATCGCGGTAACGTAAATCCAGAACGTTACAACTCTTCCACTGAATCATCCAGATACTGTCCATGCTCAGGGCCACGCATGCATCACTTATAGTTTAAGACAGCCTATTATGGACATGCGGATTCTTTTGCCTCTAGATAAATATGTCCCCATATACAGTTCTATAGGTAACCAAAGTTAATTTCTTCCTTCAAAAGCTATTTAGTTTTTGAAATAATGTAATGGTTTTTAATTGGATTTTAAACAGGGATCTGAACCGGGCCTGTTTCGCGGTTACATTTCAGCTTCTTAACTGATACGAAATCTCCCAAACTTTTTCGGACGTAAAAATAGTGCTTTAAGTTCAAGGTCCGAATGTTACCGAGGACGAGGACCTAGTCGGGACTGCCATGAGCCATCAGTGACGTCATTTTCCAGGAGCATGTATAAGTCATTCACGAGCTAAGTTTACCTGGATGACAGCTAGAAATGTTACTAGACGTAATCCTAATATATCACTACGCCAAAGCTGACATCTATCACTTTGGATCACTGTAATAAAATAAGATGGTAATATATTATCTGATAGTTAACCACAGTAATTTAGGACAACATTATTTATATATTTATTTGAGGTCGGACACAAAGTTTATTTATAGTTTTATTCCCCTTAAAAAAATATTAACACCACTTTCACAAAAACTTCTAACAAACATAGCTTCAAAATGGCGGCTGACGAATCTAAACCATATGATTGAACATAACAGTAAACAAGTTTTTTACAATGATGCAGACACGCAGTTGATGAAATATGTTATTCAGTTAAATATTTCAAAATAAGATAAAATAATCGTTATTGTTATTGTTGTATGTTAAAAAAATGACAACAATTTTCTCTTTTCCAAGTAAATACGATACCTGTATTAAAAGATATTGATGTGTGCACTATATTACACAAAATCAGTAACGATCCAAAACGAAAAATAAGTACTTTTAATTATGTTTAAAATATTGTTTCGAGTTGAATATAAAAATAAATAATTTAAAAAAATGAAATAGTATGAGAAAACTTAAGTTTACGTTATTTTAAATTTAATATATAACAGGTAATTAAAGATCTTTACATTTAAAACAAAACTGTGATATTTTACAAGTGTTGGCAACCCAAAACCTAAACCTATGATTTTCGAACTGTCATCCAGGTAAAAACATATCGTGAATGCCGTATACGCCCTGCTCAACACGAGAAAGCTGTCTAGCAACGAATCCTGCACGTGTGCGGCGGGCTTTAAACTATAGTATGACTTTGGTAGGAATAACAGTAGAAACTAGTATTTAATGTTACTAAAACGATTTTAATATATTCATACGTCAAATCATGTGATCTGAAGCTTTAAGTTTGATAGATAACACAAATAAGAAAGTAAAGTTCTACCAATGTTGACCGCAAAAAAATTTTTTTTAAAATTTTCTCTACTGTTCTTCCAAACAAAATCAGGGTATAAGTATGCTATAGTTTATTTGTTGAATGTACTGATTATAAAAAAAAAACGCATATTGATAGACGAGAAGTCCATTTTAGCAGCTATTTCTTTGATACATTTTATTTACTGATACGTTTTATAAAAGGTATATTTATGGCTTAGAGGTTTGGGTGTAAGGAACCCAAGAAAGTTCTGTGTTTTTGCAGTTCGTACAGCAAACATTTTATTTTTTGGGTCAAGGTAACTGTTGAGGTCCCATGTGAAGAAAATTAAAACTCTATGTTTGTACCGGAGCAAGATTCAATTTATTTTCACTAAAAAAATGTTTTGCTACAAAAACTGCAAAAAACACTTATCTTTCTCGTGGTCCCTAATCACCACCTTAATCTAACGGATGGGATGAA
>JBCFYV010011172.1:136821104-136883432 GCA_039000515.1 Timema cristinae
CTATCAACCAGAAATGTGCCCATGTGTATGACTAGTGCTATGTTCCGGATCGTAGATACATGTCCAATTAGAAACACCCATCCGTACGAGCCATGTGTCGTCCACATCTGCTACGCATGACGTCATCGGGCCGTAACGGAGAGCTAGCTTGGCCGTTGAATAAGTGTATTTATCTAGGTTTCAAACTTCTTGTCTTGATTTACCTTTTTTTTTTGTATCTTTTTTTATTACTATCCTGGATGGTGATTTGGCAATGTTTAGGTGTTTGCCTCATCTTCTTGTTATTTTTTTAAAATTTTCTCATCAATTTGTCATTTCCAAAAATAAGCGAAGAAGGAATGTTAAAAATCGTTGGTATCAAGAGCGTCACACTTAAAGGTGACAAGAACTAGCATGACAGTTCACTTTGGAGGAATAGTTGAGATTCTGATTTCCAACCAAACAGCTGATATTGTTTAAAACATGTTTTATGGATAGAGGTTAAAATCTTGGATCTTGGTTTTAGCTTTCCGCTGCTCCTTAGAACGGCTTATTCATATTAGGATATAACTCTAGTGGTGGGTCAGGAGTGCTCTAAGCAAAATGTTTGTTGTTAAAACTCTTGTCTGGGACATAATTTATAGAACATTTCATAACATACTAGATAGCTGTTGCCCGCGGCTTTGCTCGCGTGGAAGTTGATTATATACAAATACGAAAATATACATATGTATTTACAGATTAATTTAAAATATTACGTTACGTTGATGACCATAACTTGACCTCAGATCAAAAATAATGCAAGTCCGATGCAAACTTTCACCCCTTTTCATCCCTTATTAAATAAAATTTCCAAAATTCCTGAAACACGTATTTATTTGTTTTACGTCAATAACCGAAATAAAATTTTTGTTTATGTAACTTTCAAAATGACGAACTTTCATACATATTATCATTCATATATCATCCCTATTTTGACCCCTTTGGGGTGGAATTTTCTAAAATCCTTTCTTAGTGGGTGCCTACATTACAAAATGAATATACAGTCCGAATTTCATGCTTGTAGCCTTGATAGTTTGCGCTCGGCATGATGAATCATCAGTCAGTCAGTCAGTCAGTCAGGACATGTTATTTTATAAGTATAGATGGTAAGAGGCTATGTTAATGAAGGGATCAGATAGATAACTTTGAAAAGCAAATAATATGTTTATAGAACAAGTTTTACAAGTAGTTCGAGGAGTGAACCAATATTATCCTTTTAGTTACTGTAGTATGTTTTTTTAGCTAGGCCCAAATTGTTTAAATAATTTGTTATGTCTTCCTTGGCTGATTCTTTAAAATATTTTAAAATTCCAACATTTATTCTATTATCAAGACGTCTTTGTTTCCTTCCACGCAAATGTGGGTACACTTTTTATAAATTCAACCTTCTTCACCTTAAGCATGGGAGGGTGATTTCTCACTGTGGTTTACTCATACCCTCTGCACGTTATTGTGGATCATGGAGGCTACAGACAGGGGAAAAAGGGCAAACCTGTACAAGTCAGGGAATATTTTGATGTAAGGGAAAACATGAAAATTTCAGGGAATGTAATTAAAATAAAGAAAAATTAAAATAATTTAAATATTTAACTAATTATGCACCTAACATATAAACAAAAGTGGGAGATTTTGTTTCTCGGCTTTAACAAAATGCATTACATTCTGCTAATAAGAATAAGAAAACATTTACTCTACAAGATGTTTTATAACATATTTAAGCTTACACATTGCCACAAATAATATCTAAAACATTAAATACTAAATATAAAACTTTTAATAATGTTATCTTTAGTCCCAGTAAGTGTTGTTTTGACATATGTGATCAATGTAGTCAATTCCATTTACAAGAAAAACTGTAAAAGGTTAATTGGGTTTTTTTAAAGTGTTGTTTGAAAAACCTTTGAAAGGAATTTTATAGTAAAAGTTTTGAAGCCACCCTGTGTACTTTCTTTAAACAACCTTCATCGTGTAGCCTTTAGATTATCTGTTAGGAACATTTGTGAGACGTAACACATTCGTTTAAGGTTGGTTTCTACCATCAGATTTCCTTTTTACAGCCATTGTTAAATTATTTGGGTCGACAGATCTGATTCTGGTTGCTATGCAAGTCATGTTAAGGAAGAAAAATTGAAAACATTCGTTACTGTATGATATGCAGTTCATATAAGGAATATGTTTAGGACTTTCTGTTTCGTAAATGAGTACCTTAAATGTTTTTAAATACGATTACAAATCAATGTGAAACATGAATAACAAATCATTGTGCATTTATTTTGTATTTGTATGTGTGTATTTACGATGGCATGGTTTTGAGTATGTGGTGGACACGTGGTGTTGGGAAGAATAGAGAGTACAAAGTGTAAAGATAGGGTGACAAAAGAGGAAGTTCTAGAAAGCGTAAATGAAAAGAGAACCATCCTGCAGATGATTGATTATACAAAGAAAAGGCAACTAATGGGCCACATTATTAGAAGAAATGGCTTGCTAAGGTATGCCATAGAAGGCAAAGTGAAACTGAAAAAGGGAATCAGAAAGATCACGAATTCGACTGATTGATGACCCCTGAACAATGAAAGAAGATAAAGTTTTGCGAGCTAAAAAAAAGGAAGCTGCTGATAGGATATGCTGTAGGTCTCACTTTGGACAAGGCAACGTACCTGTCGAAAGACAGAACACATAATAATACGTGGTTGAGTTAAGTAACCTTATTTTTTAAGTGTACTAACATGAGAAGGATGTCACCAGAAAACTAGCTAACTTACAAACACACTCATGCAGAGGTAATAGAAAAACTCCCGAAGGATAAAACCATTCTTTATTGCATCCTCCAGGTATTCACTCAAATTCTGACCTGACTGGTCAGTCGGGGTTAGGGGGAGTGGAGGGGGGCGGCAAACCACTGCACCAGTCCTACCTCTTTCAGCGTGTGTACTGTGTGTGTGTTGACGCGCACGCGCTGATATATTTGAAGGGTTTCGAAGTAATGAAAGGCTGTCCGACGCTCGGCGTCGTAATCTCTCAAGTTTCAGCGGGGTGCAGACAGAAAAAACGGATGGAGGGAAGAGAGAAAAAAACGCTCCCTTTTCGAGAAGAAGAAACAAACGTTTCCCCGTCAACAGAAGGATGAGAGGCCGTTGTTTGGCCAGGAATGGAAACGGGCGAAGGGGAGCAGTGTATGAGAATAACAGACAGGATTTCTCTCACCCCGTCGTGCACGAGGTAGGGAACCAAATACGGGGGAAGAAGAAATTTACTGCCGATTCTGCTCTGAAGAGAGAGAGAGGGGTTGGGGAGTTGTGATCAAGTGGCAGCAACGTCGGAGGTAGAACTCGTGGCACGAAGATGTACAGTTACCACCACCAAAAATGGCGCATTTTAATATTTTAGGATTGCGGTCATCTCCCTCTTACTCTTGTGATTCTATAAAGTGTAAATGTTGTCATAAATTGTTTCAAAATGTTACTGTATTTAATTAATTTCCATCACACTTAATTATATTATCCTTCCTATGAAAAAATAACGGTGAGATTTCTAAATCTGAATTCGATGAATAGTAAAGTAAATAACTTGTCCTAGCTCTATTTACCTAAAAAAATACAGAAACTTATTGAGAAATTGAGAAACATTTTATATCATACTTATTGCAAAGATTTTCAAATTATGATCAAGCGTTGGCGTGATTTATATTATAAGAGTATAAAATAATGTAAACTGAGCTATGTTTTATTACTAGTGTCAACCTGATTGGATGCAAATATTGTGCTTTCTGAATTTGAGCTTGATAGTTGGACAAACATTACTTGTGTGTATGTGAGGAGGGTGGAAGCCATTATGCTTCTAGTTTATAAGAGCGTTTATCACTTGCTCTCTCTGACCTATCACTTTTCCTATTTGAATTTTGTAGTCACTTGCATCTCTATGACCTATCAGCTTTTCCTATTTGAATGTTTAGTCACTTGCTCTCTCTGACCTATCAGCTTTTCCTATTTGAATTTTTAGTCACTTGCTCTCTGACCTATCGCTTTCCCTATTTGAATGTTTGTAGTACTTGCTTCATGACCTATCAGCTTTTCCTATTGAATGTTTGTGGTCACTTGCTCTCTATGACCTTCAGCTTTTCCCTATTGATGTTTGTAGTCACTTGCTCTCTCTGACCTATCAGCTTTTCCCCTATTTGAATGTTTTTAGTCACTTGCTCTCTCTGACCTATCAGCTTTTCCCCTATTTGAATGTTTGTAGTCACTTGCTCTCTATGACCTATCAGCTTTTCCCCTATTTGAATGTTTGTAGTCACTTGCTCTCTCTGACCTATCAGCTTTTTCCCTATTTGAATGTTTGTAGTCACTTGCTCTCTATGACCTATCAGCTTTTCCCTATTTGAATGTTTGTAGTCACTTGCTTTCTCTGACCTATCAGCTTTTTCCCTATTTGAATGTTTGTAGTCACTTGCTCTCTATGACCTATCAGCTTTTTCCCTATTTGAATGTTTGTAGTCACTTGCTTCTGCCATCAGTTTCCTATTGAATGTTTGTATCACTTCTCTTGACTATCAGCTTTTTCCCTATTGAATGTTTGTAGTCACTTGCTCTCTATGACCTATCAGCTTTTTCCCTATTTGAATGTTTGTAGTCACTTGCTTCTTGACCTATCAGCTTTTCCCCTATTGAATGTTTGTAGTCACTTGCTTCTATGACCTATCAGCTTTTCCCTATTTGAATGTTTGTAGTCACTTGCTCTCTCTGACCTATCAGCTTTTTCCCTATTTGAATGTTTGTAGTCACTTGCTCTCTCTGACCTATCAGCTTTTCCCTATTTGAATGTTTGTAGTCACTTGCTCTCTCTGACCTATCATGCTGTTTGTAGTCATCCCTATGCTTCAGCTTTCCATTGAATGTTTGTAGTCACTTGCTCTCTCTGACCTATCAGCTTTTCCCTATTTGAATGTTTGTAGTCACTTGCTCTCTATGACCTATCAGCTTTTTCCCTATTTGAATTTTGTAGTCACTTGCTCTCTTGACCTATCACTTTTCCCTATTTGAATGTTTGTAGTCACTTGCTCTCTTGACCTATCAGCTTTTTCCCTATTTGAATGTTTGTAGTCACTTGCTCTCTATGACCTATCAGCTTTTTCCCTATTTGAATGTTTGTAGTCACTTGCTCTCTCTGACCTATCAGCTTTTCCCTATTTGAATGTTTGTAGTCACTTGCTCTCATGACCTATCAGCTTTTTCCCTATTTGAATGTTTGTAGTCACTTGCTCTCTATGACCTATCACTTTTTCCCTATTTGAATGTTTGTAGTCACTTGCTCTCTATGACCTATCAGCTTTTTCCCTATTGAATGTTTGTAGTCACTTGCTCTCTTGACCTATCAGCTTTTCCCCTATTTGAATGTTTTAGTCACTTGCTCTCTATGACCTATCAGCTTTTTTCCCTATTTGAATGTTTGTAGTCACTTCTCTCTATGACCTATCAGCTTTTCCCTATTTGAATGTTTGTAGTCACTTGCTTCTATGACCTATCAGCTTTTCCCTATTTGAATGTTTGTAGTCACTTGCTCTCTATACCTATCAGCTTTTCCCTATTGAATGTTTGTAGTCACTTCTTCTTGACCTATCAGCTTTTTCCCTATTTGAATGTTTGTAGTCACTTGCTCTCTATGACCTATCAGCTTTTTCCCTATTTGAATGTTTGTAGTCACTTGCTCTCTATGACCTATCAGCTTTTTCCCTATTTGAATGTTTGTAGTCACTTGCTCTCTCTGACCTATCAGCTTTTCCCTATTTGAATGTTTGTAGTCACTTGCTCTCTATGACCTATCAGCTTTTCCCTATTTGAATGTTTGTAGTCACTTCTTCTCTGACCTATCAGCTTTTCCCTATTGAATGTTTGTAGTCACTGCTCTCTATGACCTATCAGCTTTTCCCTATTTGAATGTTTGTAGTCACTTGCTCTCTTGACCTATCAGCTTTTCCCTATTTGAATGTTTGTAGTCACTTGCTTCTCTGACCTATCAGCTTTTTCCCTATTTGAATGTTTGTAGTCACTTGCTCTCTATGACCTATCAGCTTTTCCCTATTTGAATGTTTGTAGTCACTTGCTTCTCTGACCTATCAGCTTTTTCCCTATTTGAATGTTTATAGTTACTTGCTCTCTATGACCTATCAGCTCTTTCCCTATTTGAATGTTTGTAGTCACTTGCTCTCTCTGAATTATCAGCTTTTCCCTATTTGAATGTTTGTAGTCACTTGCTCTCTCTGACCTATCAGCTCTTTCCCTATTTGAATGTTTGTAGTCACTTGCTCTCTATGACCTATCAGCTCTTTCCCTATTTGAATGTTTGTAGTCACTTGCTTTCTCTGACCTATCAGCTTTTTCCCTATTTGAATGTTTATAGTCACTTGCTCTCTATGACCTATCAGCTTTTTCCCTATTCGAATGTTTCTAGTCACTTTCTTTCTCTGACCTATCAGCTTTTTCCCTATTTGAATGTTTGTAGTCACTTGCTCTCTATGACCTATCAGCTCTTTCCCTATTTGAATGTTTGTAGTCACTTGCTTTCTCTGACCTATCAGCTTTTTCCCTATTTGAATGTTTATAGTCACTTGCTCTCTATGACCTATCAGCTCTTTCCCTATTTGAATGTTTGTAGTCACTTGCTCTCTATGACCTATCAGCTCTTTCCCTATTTGAATGTTTGTAGTCACTTCCTCTCTATGACCTATCAGCTTTTTCCCTATTTGAATGTTTGTAGTCACTTGCTTTCTCTGACCTATCAGCTTTTCCCTTATTTGAATGATTGTAGTCACTTGCTCTCTCTGACCTATCAGCTTTTTCCCTATTTGAATGTTTATAGTCACTTGCTCTCTATGACCTATCAGTTTTTTCCCTATTTGAATGTTTGTAGTCACTTGCTCTCTATGACCTATCAGCTTTTTCCCTATTCGAATGTTTGTAGTCACTTGCTCTCTATGACCTATCAGCTCTTTCCCTATTTGAATGTTTGTAGTCACTTGCTCTCTATGACCTATCAGCTTTTTCCCTATTTGAATGTTTGTAGTCACTTGCTTTGTCTGACCTATCAGCTTTTCCCCTATTTGAATGTTTGTAGTCACTTGCTCTCTATGACCTATCAGCTTTTTCCCTATTCGAATGTTTGTAGTCACTTCTTCTCTATGACCTATCAGCTTTTTCCCTATTCGAATGTTTATAGTCACTTTCTCTCTATGACCTATCAGCTTTTTCCCTATTCGAATGTTTGTAGTCACTTCTTCTCTATGACCTATCAGTTTTTCCCTATTTGAATGTTTGTAGTCACTTGCTCTCTATGACCTATCAGCTTTTTCCCTATTTGAATGTTTGTAGTCACTTGCTCTCTATGACCTATCAGCTTTTTCCCTATTTGAATGTTTATAGTCACTTTCTCTCTATGACCTATCAGCTTTTTCCCTATTCGAATGTTTGTAGTCACTTCTTCTCTATGACCTATCAGCTTTTTCCCTATTTGAATGTTTATAGTCACTTGCTCTCATGACCTATCAGCTTTTTCCCTATTCGAATGTTTGTAGTCACTTGCTCTCTATGACCTATCAGCTTTTTCCCTATTTGAATGTTTGTAGTCACTTGCTTTCTCTGACCTATCAGCTTTTTCCCTATTTGAATGTTTGTAGTCACTTGCTCTCAATGACCTATCAGCTCTTTCCCGATTTGAATGTTTGTAGTCACTTGCTCTCTATGACCTATCAGCTCTTTCCCTATAGGAATGTTTGTAGTCACTTGCTTTCTCTGACCTATCAGCTTTTTCCCTATTTGAATGTTTATAATCACTTGCTCTCTATGACCTATCAGATTTTTCCCTATTTGAATGTTTGTAGTCACTTGCTCTCTATGACCTATCAGCTTTTTCCCTATTTGAATGTTTGTAGTCACTTGCTCTCTATGACCTATAAGCTCTTTCCCTATTTGAATGTTTGTAGTCACTTGCTCTCTATGACCTATCAGCTCTTTCTCTATTTTAATGTTTGTAGTCACTTGCTCTCTATGACCTATCAGCTTTTCCCTTTTTGAATGTTTGTAGTCACTTGCTCTCTATGACCTATCAGCTCTTTCCCTATTTGAATGTTTGTAGTCACTTGCTCTCTATGACCTATCAGCTCTTTCCCTATTTGAATGTTTGTAGTCACTTGCTCTCTATGACCTATAAGCTCTTTCCCTATTTGAATGTTTGTAGTCACTTGCTCTCTATGACCTATAAGCTCTTTCCCTATTTGAATGTTTGTAGTCACTTGCTCTCTATGACCTATCAGCTCTTTCCCTATTTGAATGTTTGTAGTCACTTGCTCTCTATGACCTATCAGCTCTTTCTCTATTTTAATGTTTGTAGTCACTTGCTCTCTCTGACCTATCAGCTTTTCCCCTATTTGAATGTTTGTAGTCACTTGCTCTCTATGACCTATCAGCTTTTCCCCTATTTGAATGTTTTTAGTCACTTGCTCTCTATGACCTATCAGCTTTTTCTTTAATTGAATGTTTATAGTCTCTTGTTCTTTCTGTCTATTAATTTACCCCTTATTTGACCGTTTGAGGCCACTTGTTCTCTTTCTGATCTATCACTTCTCCCCACTCCCCTTAATATAGCCTTTGAACCACACTATCATCGTCTCCCACATACCCCTTTAATAGGGGCTAATCCATATAGCTACATCCCAAAAAATACCCCCTATAAAATAAACTATTGGTACCGGATTCAGAATGATTTAGAGAAGTTCTAATTTTGGAAGTTATAGGTTTGAAAGGCTAACTTAATTTCATTAGGTTTCAAACCCCTTCTCCACTTGGTCACTGGTCCCCAAATAACACCAGTGATTTATTCAGAACTCTCCAAACTAATTTTCGATTTGTTAATCTGGCTTCAAGCTATATCTACCTATTTCAATTAGAAACCAGCTTCATTTTATCATTGTGATCAAAAGTTTCAATTTCATTTGGTACAGGCTATTTAGATTTTAAGGTTTATTTGCCGATTTTGTATTTATATATATTAATAGACACTAACCACCTTTTTTAATACGTCTACTATGTTTTATTATAATATATTAAACAACTAAGCATAATTCCAAAACATGCAACTTAATAATGTGTGTATCTACATTAATATAGGCCATTTTTCGTTTACTATAGAACTTATTTCAGCGACTGATCATATTTAGTGCCTGTGAAGCCTTTTATTATTTTTTATTAAAAAAAAAGGGAGAGTGGGAAATGAGGTTGAAAAAAAAAAGATGGCGAAAAAGATGTTTTTAGACGTGGAGTGATTGAAGGACAGCGTTTTCAAGATAGCAACACGAGAAGTTGCGGCAGGGGAAAGGCAAGTCGTGGTTTTAGGGGGCGAAAGGGATCCTATATTACAAGACCCAGGCGAGGGAATGACATGAAGGCTGATAAAACTGTAAGAGGAAGAAGATTGGCTCTTAAAGGAAGGGGGGCAAAGATTGACTCAGACTTGACCCCCCACCCCCATACTACATGTCCAGCTGCCCAATTTTTATGGGTTCTTAAAATACTAGGCGTCTTCAGAAAGCAAGTACTGTTTCCAAATATGTCCATGAAAGCTTTCAGTCGTCGCTGCGCGCATGCGTACTATTACGGGATAAGCAATGTTTGCTTGCGTTTTGTTTTGAACGTTTGAAATGCTGAAGACAATTTAAGAACCCGCTGAGTGGAAAATCCGCCATCAGTTTTTTTTTAATTCAAAAAATGTGAAATCAGCCGAAATAAATCGGCAGATTAGTGAAGTTTACGGTGAAAATGCAATGATGAAATGATGATGAAATGGGTTAGACAATTTAACGGAGGACGTGAAAACAAGTATGATGAGGCAAGGAGCGGGGGGCCATCTCTCATTTAAGATGATTTGCTGCAAACATTCAACGAAAAAAATCCTTAAAAAGAGCGGTTTATGACTTCATCACTTTCTTGTGGATTTCCACAAATTTCAAATTTCAAGAACTGTTATTTATGAAATTGTGGCAGATCGCTTAAAATATTGGAAGCTCTGCTCTCGCTGGGTGCCTAAAATGCTCTCCAAGGTGCACAAAAACAAGCGACTCAGTAATGTTTTCTTTGCCTTTGATCACGCGACACACTGATGGTGGTGATGTTTTTTTTTGTAAGTCACATCGTCACTGGTAATTATACAGGGGCGTCTCGCATTACGCCGGAATCAAAACAGCAGTCCTTGGAGTGGAAACGCACCACATCTCCGACGAAGCAAACAAATTCAACCGGGAAGATCATGTAAACAGTTTTTGGGGATAGGAAGGGAGTTTCACTTGTTTATTTCATGCCACGGAACACAGCAATAAATGCTGCATCCTATTGTGAGACATTTAAGAATTGCGTCGCGTGATTCAAAACAAAAGGCAAGGCATGCTCAGTCGCGGTATTGTGTTGCTTCATGATAATGTTTAGCCACACGCTGTTGGTTGAACCCAAGCACTCATCACGTAATTTGACTGGGAACAAATGGATCATATCCTCACAACCTAGACTAGCGCCAAGTGACCTTCACCTGTTCCTGCATATGAAGTGGTTTCTCGCCGGTCAGTGCGACGATGATGACATCAGAGCTGTGCAACATTGGCTGTCTTCACGGATGGCTTCATTTTATGAAGAGGGTATTCAGAAATTGGCGTCACGCTTGACAAATGCCTTAATATTGGTAGAAACTATGTGGAAAAGTAGTTTAAGGTATAGGATTTATTGTAACAATAAAATTGTTTAAAATAAATTGTATTTCTTTTAGTGGTCAAACGCTACTTATTTTCCAAATAAACCTCTCCATCTATAATGTATTTCAGCATATGGGCTGTGGCACTTTGGCATATAAATGACCCTAGTTTGACCCCTGAGTGAAGTTGTATACATTGTTTCGCATATAAAGCCTAGTTTGTATGCTCCTAAGTTTCCGTATCTTGAATCCGAACTGTCCTTAATGTTATTTGTGATAGGATTTGTAATCCCA
This sequence comes from Timema cristinae, assembly GCA_039000515.1. Lineage (NCBI taxonomy): Eukaryota > Metazoa > Arthropoda > Insecta > Phasmatodea > Timematidae > Timema > Timema cristinae. Next base: position 136,832,148 of record JBCFYV010011172.1, read on the forward strand.
TGATCCATTGAGAAATGTTATTATTTCGAGCAAAAAAATTAATCCAAAGTAATTTACTTGTGACCATACATACAGTTCGATTTTCATAAGAATAACTTTACCTGATCACCTAGAAACATTAATAGATCTACTTTCACGTACACATATTTTATAAATCTTATAGAAATCTATAAAATAACACTAATACAGTAAAATATTATCAATCTCGGCCGCAAAAAAAGTTTGTATTTGATAAAAGGATCTTAAAATAAAAATTTGACTATATTAGTATTGCTTTTTATTACTTTACATCGTCAACATTGACCAAATTCTGCTTTTTAATATATTTTATTTCAAACAAAAACGCCAACCTTTAAATTGGAGTTTCAAGAATCGCGAGTGAAATTATATTTGGTATATTAAACTTTGATACGTTTGATTATGTGGTCACTGATTTATTTGTTTTATTGGCGTTTTAAAGCAGTGATCTCACTTGGATGATAAGCTTAATTATATATTTACATGCATCAATGTGTAATAAAAATCAGAATTATCACATTTCTTCTGAATGTGGACACAGTAGAGAGAGCGCTATATTAATGTATCACTGACTTAGGTAAAAATAAGGACATATAAGGTTGCCACACACCTGAAAGACCGAGAAAAATCATGTAAAACACAAATAATTTTATTTTTTATATTTAATTCTTTGATATTTATGGAGTTTGACATTTAACTGCGGACTGAAGTCGGTCCTTCTCTACGGATGCGAAACGTAGATAACAACCTATAAACTGCAGACGTTCATCAACAGATGCCCCAAGGAACATATTGGGCCTATGGTGGCCAATCGTACTGATAAATGAAGCGCAATTGAGTAGAACCAGAGCCCATCCAACTAAGGTCAAACGGCGCAAGTGGCGATGGATTGGCCGCACTCTCCAGAGAAACTAGGATAATGTCTCAAGAGAAGCTCTCTGAACTGGGAACTATAAGGACGCTGACGTCGAAGCAGGTCAAGGATGACTTGACGGAGGACCATCGATAAAAGAAGGCTTGGAAAATCACTGGACGAACTCAAAAGTGTGGCAGAGAATCTTCTTGAATGGCAAAAACTTATGGTCCACTTAAGAAGTTTAATGAACTTAAAATGTAAATAATAGCCTTTTGTAAAATATAATAAAAGGTGATCTAAAGCATTAATTAAACACGTTGATTAGAACACAAATCTTGTCTCCTGCACCCCACCATCTCTATAACATTGCTAATAAAAGTGATGCTATCCTTCCTAAAGAGCATGGGATTTGACCCACTTTCTCTTCTCTCATCTTCACTTGGTGGTTATTTTACATTTATATTAACTGTCTTTTTCATTTGTTTGAACACACAGAATGTGCGCTCTGTAAAGAACAAGATACTGAAGTACTTTATTTTGATAATTTCTTGTACATAGTGGTAGAATATGAATTGTTTGTGGATCCTCTAGCATTTTAGAGGGTTTAGTGTTCATACTTTGCTTCTTCTCACGAACTTGGCATATTTTAAAGGTCAGGTAAAAAAAATGCCAGAAATTTATCTAATCCACCTTTTATTCTACTGCGCCTTATATATCTCTGTATTATTTTATTAGTGTTTTTTTTAGATAATATTTCCCAGAAAATATTTAACTGCCTGCTCTTGAATAATGTCTCTCTCATAACCTTTGGGTTGGAAGTTTGTTTATTCCCTTGAATACTTTGTTACGCCGACTCGTTGAGTGTACAGTAGCCCCATGGCTTCTTTGGTGCTGACTGACAGCTCACAGATGACTTCTGACAGTCAACATTTAGGTATATACCTAAATTTGACCGTCAAAAGTGACAGCTGCTAAACACATGTTTTTTCAGATCATTTGGTTCGGCGTAGGGATACGTAATTTGGTCTGGTAATTTTTTAAAGCTGTCAACTGTCAGCTGTGAAACTGTCAGTCAGCACCAAAGAAGCCATGGGGCTACTGTATATAGCCTACACTTGAAGTTGCCAGCTTAGAAAGTAACAGTTTTTTTTAATTACCAACGAATTGCTTGCGTTTTCCAACCTTAGTAAATGTTCTTCTGGTGGTAACTAAGCTTATCCCTTTTCTTTCTCTCGCCTCCTAACCAAAGGCTAAAGGAAGCGCCCTTAATTTAGTAAGGCTTTATATCGTTGAGATATGTAACTATTTTTTAAACGTTTTAATCAACCTCATATCTGCTTCAGTGGCCGAATGGTCTTAAGGCATCACTCTCGCAATAGGTTAAACTACCGGTGACAGGAAGGTTCCGGTTTGAATCACGGCCGGGTGCACTGAAGGTGGTTTTTCCTAAATGGTGTCCCAATATACCTCCACGCAAATTTGGGTACACTTCCTCTAAAACTAAACTTGCTCATCCCTAACTCACGAGCGTAATTAGTACGCCTGCGTATAACATGAACAGGTAGTAAGACGCGGTACAATTAAAAAACTTGTATATTTTTGTCCATTTGCTAGCTCGTTCTTTGAGTATAGGCCTATACATCCAATGGACGATCTAGGGACCTGCGATCAAGACAAATGAAGGAGGAGAGCCTACAACACAATATGTTTTTTAAGGTTAATGCGGGAATCTGCACTCACTCTTTACAATATTGTTGAATTAACGTGGTATCAAGTAAACGTCGTTAATGTTTTAGAATAGTCATTGCATATAGTTTTTTTTAAATTACGAGTACTATATAACTTTTTAGTTTTCAAACAGTTTAAGTTGCTTAAAACTAGATATGGGTCTAATTCTATATTTATCGAATCCAAATACGAATCCTCAAATATTTAAAAATGTACAATTTTAGTAGAAGTACAAATATTTAAAACTCTGTTTAAAAAAGTTGTACACGCCTTGGTGCCACTGACAAACAATATTTTGTTTTCCATGTAGGCCTATATTATAAACTACAAATAATAAATTAGTTATATTATTATTATTACTACTCTTTTTTAGGATTTTTTACTCTCCCAACTACACAAGTCTATATAATTCCTTTTATCAATCGCTAAAATTGTTATTTGAGGCCAAGGTCTTCATAATTGAATTCTAGTTTTTTTTTTTTTAGATTTTTAAGAATCTCAACTCTCACTGATATTTGTCCGTCCCCTCTCTACTTGAAACATTTTTATGGTTTATTTTAGAAAAAGATTGGTTATTTAAAGTCGAGATATAGGTGAATTTCGGTAGGAAGAACAGTTTCTGGTAGTTACTAAAGTTATTAAAACAATTTTATCATAGTTATACATGAAGTCATGTTATCTGCAGCTGTCATTTTTTATAGATTTTATCAATTTTGACCGCAAAAAAAAAACAGTCATTTTATATGAAACTTGGATAGTGGGCTACATAAAAAGAAAGATTTTTGTAAAGTTAAAATTTGTTGAAGACATTTTTCACTACTTCCAACATTATGTTTCAATAAACGCTTGTTTTTAAGTGCGCCGGTGCTTTTAAAAGCTGTACTCTTATTATAGTTATTGTAACTTAATGCCTATTGATAAATACTTCATGAGCTTCAAACATCATAACTCAACGATTATATATATAAAGGGATGCCGAAAATAATAAATATTTGTCATAGTGTGAGAATGGGTCTTGTTCTTCTCTAAGAGTTAAATTGAATGTTCTGGGTTCTGTCGTGGTATTTGGTGTAGAATTAAGTTATAGTAAACCGCTTGGACCCCGTCTCACCGGTTACGGATAGTACCTAACTAATGAAGTTAATACAACTGAGACTAGGCATCGCTTGATGGTGATGGTTTATGTATTCTGCTTAAAAAAAAGTTTTACCATATTTTAAAATGACAAACCTAAGTAAATCTATCCCAAATGTAATGTTGTCAAGTGAAGAATGCAGAAAACTTCACTTCGATATGTCTTTTGGTTCGAGCGTAATATTTTGTTGGTCTATCTAATATCCGGGTAAATCGCCCTGGTGCTAGAGCGTACAAAATACATATGGCCTACCCTCTTCGGTGGCCACGTGGTCTAACACGCTATTCTCACAGTAAAATAAACTGCTGATGATGGGGAGATGGAGGTTGGAATCTCGGGTGTACTGAGGGTATGTCTTGCCAAACTTGTTTTCCTATCTCTCTCCACGCAAATGTGCGTACACTTCCTAAAAATATAATCTTACTCATCTCAAAGCAACTATTGTAATTACTACATAAGCGTATAAACCTAACGGGTAGTAGGACGCGGTGCTAAAAAAAATACATTTGGCTTAGTTTCGTCCCATAATTATTATAGGTTCGGAATCCATAGGGGGAAGTTGGTGCTTAGTGAGTTGAGTTTATGTTGAAGTAAAAATAAAAAAAATATCTTTATATTCGGTGCGTTATGGTCTTGAGGACGTGTGCCCAATGCGAATACCCCGTGGTGACTTTATGAGCACTCAGTGCTCCAGAACGTTATAATGCCGCACGAGACCGGGAAATATAATATACCGGGACCCCCCGTGCCGTAATTACAAGCCTGGCTGCACTAAATCACAAAGTACAATACTAGCGACATTCCTTGCCATGTCATTGTAGCTACACACTGTGCAAGGTAACTTGGCTGCACATCATACAGTATTACACTGGCAGCAATCTTTGCAGTGTGGTTGTAGCTACAATCTGTGCAAGATAACTTGGCTGCACATCATACAGTATTACACTGACAGCAATCTTTGCAGTGTGGTTGTAACTACAATCTGTGTGAGGTAACTTGGCTGCACATCATACAGTATTACACTGGCAGCAATCTTTGCAGTGTGGTTGTAACTACAATCTGTGCGAGCTAACTTGGCTGCACATCATACAGTATTACACTGGCAGCAATCTTTGCAGTGTGGTTGTAACTACAATCTGTGCGAGGTAATTTGGCTGCACATTATACAGTATTACACTGGCAGCAATCTTTGCAGTGTGGTTGTAGCTACAATCTGTGCAAGGTAACTTGGCTGCACATCATACAGTATTACACTGGCAGCAATCTTTGCAGTGTGGTTGTAACTAAAATCTGTGTGAGGTAACTTGGCTGCACATCATACAGTATTACACTGGCAGCAATCTTTGCAGTGTGGTTGTAGCTACAATCTGTGCAAGGTATCTTGGCTGCACATCATACAGTATTACACTGGCAGCAATCTTTGCAGTGTGGTTGTAGCTACAATCTGTGTGAGGTAACTTGGCTGCACATCATACAGTATTACACTGGCAGCAATCTTTGCAGTGTGGTTGTAGCTACAATCTGTGCAAGGTATCTTGGCTGCACATCATACAGTATTACACTGGCAGCAATCTTTGCAGTGTGGTTGTAGCTACAATCTGTGTGAGCTAACTTGGCTGCACATCATACAGTATTACACTGGCAGCAATCTTTGCAGTGTGGTTGTAGCTACAATCTGTGTGAGGTAACTTGGCTGCACATCATACAGTATTACACTGGCAGCAATCTTTGCAGTGTGGTTGTAACTAAAATCTGTGTGAGGTAACTTGGCTGCACATCATACAGTATTACACTGGCAGCAATCTTTGCATTGTGGTTGTAGCTACAATCTGTGCGAGGTAACTTGGCTGCACATCATACAGTATTACACTGGCAGCAATCTTTGCAGTGTGGTTGTAGCTACAATCTGTGCGAGGTAACTTGGCTGCACATCATACAGTATTACACTGGCAGCAATCTTTGCAGTGTGGTTGTAGCTACACACTGTGCAAGGTAACTTGGCTGCACATCATACAGTATTACACTGGCAGCAATCTTTGCAGTGTGGTTGTAGCTACACACTGTGCAAGGTAACTTGGCTGCACATCATACAGTATTACACTGGCAGCAATCTTTGCAGTGTAGTTGTAGCTACAATATGTGCGAGGTAACTTGGCTGCACATCATACAGTATTACACTGGCAGCAATCTTTGCAGTGTGGTTGTAGTTACAATCTGTGTGAGGTAACTTGGCTGCACATCATACAGTATTACACTGGCAGCAATCTTTGCAGTGTGGTTGTAGTTACAATCTGTGTGAGGTAACTTGGCTGCACATCATACAGTATTACACTGGCAGCAATCTTTGCAGTGTGGTTGTAGTTACAATCTGTGTGAGGTAACTTGGCTGCACATCATACAGTATTACACTGGCAGCAATCTTTGCAGTGTAGTTGTAGCTACAATATGTGCGAGGTAACTTGGCTGCACATCATACAGTATTACACTGGCAGCAATCTTTGCAGTGTGGTTGTAACTACAATCTGTGCGAGGTAACTTGGCTGCACATCATACAGTATTACACTGGCAGCAATCTTTGCAGTGTGGTTGTAGCTACAATCTGTGCGAGGTAACTTGGCTGCACATCATACAGTATTACACTGGCAGCAATCTTTGCAGTGTGGTTGTAACTACAATCTGTGCGAGGTAACTTGGCTGCACATCATACAGTATTACACTGGCAGCAATCTTTGCAGTGTGGTTGTAGCTACAATCTGTGCGAGGTAACTTGGCTGCACATCATACAGTATTACACTGGCAGCAATCTTTGCAGTGTGGTTGTAACTACAATCTGTGCTAGCTAACTTGGCTGCACATCATACAGTATTACACTGGCAGCAATCTTTGCAGTGTGGTTGTAACTACAATCTGTGCGAGGTAACTTGGCTGCACATCATACAGTATTACACTGGCAGCAATCTTTGCAGTGTGGTTGTAACTACAATCTGTGCGAGCTAACTTGGCTGCACATCATACAGTATTACACTGGCAGCAATCTTTGCAGTGTGGTTGTAACTACAATCTGTGCGAGGTAACTTGGCTGCACATCATACAGTTTTCTTGGCCATGCTGCTATAACTATACTCGAAACTTCAAGTTTTTCTTCTACTAAGGATAGAATGATTCATCAATCATTTGGATCTTTGAGAATATATTAAATAATACGAACAAAATTGAAATTTGAGATTTTTAAAATTACATGTTTTGTAATTTTTAACTTGATTTTATAATTTAAAGCTATTATTATGCTTAGGCCCTTACTAGCGGCTTAGATCAACTTATTAATAAGACAACCCTAACAACTACACCCATTGACATTAATTATCACTTAACTGAATCTAAATCCATCATTATAAAGCTACAATCTATATTTGCTAGAGCAACTAAACCCCGCATCGGTGGGCAAGTGGTTTAAATGTCAGGTTAATTTAACCTGACGTGGAGGTCAGGCCTCACATCCAGTCAGTTGTACGAGAGTGCTCCCTCCTTATCCTATAATGGTTTCCCAATCTGCCTCCACGCAAATGTGGTTACATTTCAACTTAATTATACCTCATCCATACTCCATTAGTGCAATTAATGTAAATTCGAATAAACCGAACGAGAAATGAAATGCGATATGTGTAGGCCTGTTTATATTATTCTTAAACTTATCATGTTTTCTAAAATTCGGATTCTGTATTCTTAGGTAAAATGAAGATTTGGGTTCGAGAAAAATTGTATTCTAGTCGTCTATAATAGCTCAGCTTTTATTATCGTGGAACATCATGTAATTTGGTAAAAAGTCGTGTTTCGTGAAACTCACTGCATAAACTTGATGAAGAAGGATGGACCTGAAACAAGTGTGTGTGACAAGGTTGCAACCTTCTAAACTTTCTCAACATTTCCTTTCTATCCACCACCTTAATTATTTAACTCTAGACGTGTGACAACGTTTTCATAACAGGTGTGACCCATTACGCTTGCCTTTCTACCATAAAGAATGAATACATACAAGTGAACCCATGTAGAAAAAAAGGGGCTACGTTAAAAATAGATGGTAATACACAATCTTACAAACTTTCTCATATCAAGTGTAAGTAGAACATTAAAAAAAAAGTTTACAATAAACTGCCCTTAAGTAAGTTTTCCTCAGAAAAACAAACCCATATCATATTCATTGCAATAAACACACTTCGCATATAAGTTTCAAACAAAACTATTCAAAACAATTTTTTTTAGGTTTCAATTTTTTTTTTATAATTCAAATGTAAACACACCTTAAATAATTTTAGTTGTACAAATGCATATTAAATCTATTATTTATCAGGAAAATCAATTCAAAGTTATCCATTTTTAACTAATCTTAAATGCTATTTTTGAATAATTTCACAATTTTGAAAATTTGTTACAAGTAAACCATGCTTAAATTAATTTATTTCATAAAAATAAGCATACAATATTATTTATCATGTAAAATAGTCCCAAGATATACATTTAAAAAATCGTTTAACCATTTTTGAAAAGTTTTAATTTCCAAATAAAACTCATCTGTAAAACTACTCTTAAATTAATTTTCCACCAAAAATAAAGTATACATTTGTAAGGAGGGGGGTAGGGGGGAGGTGCGTGACCTGTGTGTCGCGGGCCATTCACACGCCACCGTGTAAACCTTAAATTCTTTTAAAGATATTGGGGTACGCTGATGATTAAACAAGATTGGAAATGCACACAGAATATTCAAGGCTTTGATTAATAAAAATAAAACAACACACACACTGATATAATTTAACTATAACCAAACAAGTCACTGAATTAAATAATAAGAGTAATAATTAAATTCTTAAGTTATTAAAAGACTGAGAACACATAACATATAATAAAATAAAATAAACAAATTAATTATTATAAAACACATAGTAATTATTCAAATATTAAAGACTCTCAGACAGTCACAATGTTCATTATTAATATAGTTCACAGTAGCAATCAATGTCCTCTGGCGACTACCCAGAAATATCTTTAGTCACTCTGAATAGTTCCCTCCTCTGGCGGATGCCCAGGAAAATTTTTAGTCATTCTGGGTAGCGCCCTCTATTAGCTGCCCAGGGAAATTATTAATAATTTTGGGTAGCGCCGTCCTCTGGCGGCAGCCCAGTAAGATCCTTCCTTCGTAATTCTAGATAACGCCCTCCTCTGGCGGTTGCGTAGTAAAATTCCTCAACAGCGCGGACAGCGTACCGGCAACCCTCACCACTGAGTCATTAAACTACACACCAACACGACCACGGCTGTCGAGTCAAACCCGTCTGATAGAAAACATAATTATGCATCATAATCTAGATGTCGAAAAATTTCACGATTACAACACATTCTATTTAAAAACACTACTTTAAACGAACGGTCAATGTACTAAAAGAAGCGCTGATATAGTCAAATTTTGGTAGAAAAGGTGTTATTTTTGACAAAAATGTCACTAGATCTACTTTCACGTATTCACACGTCAAGTCATTTGAGATGTCACTTTTGATAATTGCTATCGATAATATTAAATGCCAATAATAATATAGTTAAATGTTATCAATTTTGTCCACAAAGAATATATTTTTTCTTTTCTTAAAGGCCATTTTTATGCAAATTGGACTGTAAACAATTCTCAGCAATAATGTTCTCGCTCTAGTGACTTTCTAACGAAGGGTGATTTGAGTATTTATAAACTACAACTATCACCATGAAGTCTAGTTATATCAATTGTTCACTGCTAAGCTAAGTTAATTTCTCACGCGCGCCGATGGTCAAACACCAGTTTAAAACATCAAGCTCACACAAGACTGGATTACTGGTGAAAGCGGGAGAGTCTAGTCCCAACTCTTGACCGGGTGCACTGATGTTTTAACCATCCCCTTTCCACGTCAATGTGGACGTATATTCTATAAGTTACCCCTTTGGTGTTGAACGTACTAATTAAAAAAAGTTATTAAACTATAGTACATGTTTTAACATACCTTTTAATTATTTGATAAAATAACATTTTTTTTTTTTCATTTGTGATTTATAGCTCATTGTGATAAGTTAAAATCGTAGCTATGGTTGAATAAAAAAAATTCTTTGTTTTTATTCATTTGACAGGTTCTTTTAGTTTGCTGTTTAGTAGGGCCTACTTAGTTTTCCCAACAAAGGAATAATAACGATATTAAAACTTGTACTGATGACATTAAATATTTTATTGTATTACTTTGTAAAATAATAGAAAAATCAACCATTTAAAAAAAAAAAGCTGTTCTTAAATATGCTTTTAGACAGTTAAAGGTTTTATTTTTATTTTCAACTGACTAAATAAATTAGATAAAATTCGCTTAGCCTTAATTATATGAATTAAAACAAGTATCTGGGGAAAGGTAAAATTTGATCAAATTTTTAAGTTTATCAAATAAAAAAAAAAATTTATTGTAACTTTTTACAACATAACAACTGCTCATTTTGATTTTTTTTTTATGGTGGGAAGTAAGATCTGCCCTTTAAATGAATCCATATTTGGCTCGAGTTTTATAAGGCATTTGCACTTATGTAACACTGTCATCTATTTATTTAATCACGATGCTGACTTGTTTTCTTTGTTTTAATTACTTTGCTTCAAAACAAAAGTGTAACTTATGTCTTCCTCCCAGTTTAAAATCACTTCTTTCATCCCTAAATTCCTGTGACATTAATTTTCTCTCCTAACGGATTTTGTCCTCCCTCCCAACTTGATCGTAAAGCTTTCCCCTGTAGTAATGATGTAAGGTAAACTAACTACACGCGTGAGTGCGTCGAGAACATCCTAATCTCATTTCGCGTCACGATCGTTTTCATCTCGACGCTACCTCTACCCTCGGAATAAAAAAAACACACAACGCTTATCTCTAGTTAGAGAGAAGGTTTTATGTTTGATAAAAAAAACACCTTTGTTTTGTATCACTGAAGAGACTCCCCTTACCCCGACCTTCTTTGCTCGTTCGTCTCTTCCCAAGTTTCATAATGGCCATTGCGTGTATTCATTACCTCAGTCATCTCAGGTCTCCCTGTGAAAATACTCCCCCAGGGCTCCCGTTTTCTTCTCCCAGACGTTATATACCACCATGCAGTATTTGCCCTCAGCCATCAATTCTACAACCCTCACCATCACCACAGTTCCTTCATCCTCTTCTTCTCTTGTTTGTACGCCGTGGCATTTCTGCGCTCCCCCCCTTGCTTGTTGAAATGTTCATGGTCGTCTCTGCCTTAGCTCTTTCTATGTTCCATGGCTTATAAATGGTAATGCAAGGGTACAATTTGCATACTTTGGGTGATAACGTTCTTCCGCGCAGTCCTTCTACCCCCACACCCCGTCATCCACCACAGCCCAAAATAACACGCGTGGTTTGAAATACCTGTGTGACGGAGGTCTGGTTCGGTTATGCACGCGCGTGTTTTGTTTTCCCTCTCGTATCGCTCCCCCGGCTGGTTTTATCGAGCCAACGTGGTGATTTGCACATCGGGACTTTATTTGCACTGCAATTCTTCCTCGAAGGTATCGAAAAAACTTGTAATATATACTTTACTAGAACATATGACTTATGTTTCACGTGAGCCTCACTTCGTTGATTCAATTTATGATCTTTTAGTCAATAGGAATACAAATTAACCTCACTATGACACCAGCCATGATTTATGTTGTTTGATTTTTGTGAAATATGATTGCTATTCATACGGTTTTGTTTTTGTTAAGCCGGGCCAAGCAAGGGGTCACCTATAAGCTGCGTAGCGCTATTTTTTTTACATGTTTAGATCCCAACTGCGTTACGTAAAACTTTTTACATCATGGGTAAAAATATCATTATTTTGACATGGACGCTTTTATGAAACTAAAAGAGACACTTAGATTTAATACCACTCATAATCGAAAGTTATAAGTATGGAAAATAACGGTGAAAACCTAAAACATGAATAGTAATACAGTATTATATTTTCAGCATTATAAATGATTAAGATCTGTGTTACGTAATATTGATGAACCAACCCTCCCCTCATGTAACACCATGCAGACATAAGAACTCACCTCCCTCCCCCCTTCATTAGAGTTACGTGGTTTATGGATGACTCCTAATTAGCTTCGAGTCTCTCGTATAATCCGATTGCCATACGAAAAACCTTTTATAACAGAAAACCATGTATAAGACGTTGAACAAAATGTCGTTATTAATGTACATCTGTGGTAGTTGAGAACACTTGATCTAGACTCTAGCATATGAATACTGTACATGAAAGTCTGTTTAATGTATTCTTTGGTTGACCTGGTGGTCCAGAGGTAAGGTGTCAGACTTTCTGCTGGGGTCCGGGGTTCAATCCTAGGTCCCGCACAGATTTATCTGATTGCCAAACCCTTCCTTCACCTCCGACAAGACGTGTATTAATCACAACTTGTGAATGTGGGGAATGCCAGGCCTCCACCGTGGTTGGATTCCACGTTAAACTGTAGGTCCTCATTTCATCTCACAATCACCCCACCATTACACATTAGCGTAAGTGGGTATAATAACCCGCACAGGCAGCAAGACGCGGCGATGATAATAATAATATTAATAATAATAATAATGTCTTGTCAAACTCTATAATAAGGTTCTTAGTAAGGTATCCTGACTATACCTTACCTACAGCACGTGAAGAATAAGAAACTTTTATCCCTCTCTCGGATCATAAGACACATTTTATCAAATTTGGAAATAACGCTCGCTTTAGCTGGCTCGCCCATAAAGATGAGTCCGACAAATTTCCAACGAATTTAATCGAACGAATTTAATCGAAGTATCCCAAGTTTTAACGTTTACACTTCAGTCTAATTTATCCTAAGATTGTTAACACTAAAAACATCAAATGAGCCCAATAAAGAAACACTAACGTTTTCAGTTCTCTTCTCACGCGCACGAATTGACTATAGCGCTTGATGGATAAATGTTCCCCGCTCTGTTTTATACAGATTATGCTTTTACTTTAATATTATAGTCAAAGAGGCCCGCTTAGGTGGCCGCATGGTCTAAGGTGTCACTATCGCAATAGACTAGCCTGCCCATGATGCGGAGATCGGGGTCCGAATCACGGTCGGGTGTACTGAGGGTGGTTTTTACCATCCCTCTAAGAAAAGGCGGGCACACTTCCTCTAAAGTCAACCTACTCGTTCCTAACACATTAGCGTACTTTAGTACATTAGCGTATGACCTGAATGGGTAGTAAGATTTGGTGCTAAAAATAAAATATAAAGTTATAGTCTTTAAAGATGCGTGCTCTTACCCTATGATTCCATTATATGAAATTTTCCTATCGAAAATTTACCGTAAAATTGTCATCTGTACAGTCGCGTCCTCTTAACATCATTCAGGAATTCGTATCTTAGTACGTGACCCGTACTAAACTTGGGTTGGACGTGATAGGCATGCATAGCTCGAGTCCCAGTTACCTCCTAGTTTCCGAGTCGTCCACCTTTATAGCTACATATAATGATTACAACCGCATTGAAACAACTTAATGATAACTTGATACCATGCTTGGCTGGAGAATATAATATGGCTATAATGTTAACAGGGTAGTTTGGTAATGATTATCCCCCCCAGACAAAAGAATTGGGTCGTTTCAGCTTAGTATGGTGTTTCTTTGTGTCTTCTCCTCTCTAACCCCGCCCTCCCCCCTTTTTTCCACCATTCCCTCCTCTCGGTTATGTCACTAGTATTCTATTGAGTGGTCGTATTCACAGGCGCACTTGAATTGAGGAATAAAGTATACCTGTCAGCAGGCATTCAATTAAGGCGCACTTGAATTGAGGATTAAAGTATACCTGTCAGCAGGAATTCAATTAAGGCGCACTTGAATTGCGGAATAAAGTATACCTGTCAGCAGGAATTCAATTAAGGCGCACTTGAATTGAGGAATAAAGTATACCTGTCAGCAGGAATTCAATTAAGGTGCACTTGAATTGCGGAATAAAGTATACCTGTCAGCAGGAATTCAATTAAGGCGCACTTGAATTGAGGAATAAAGTATACCTGTCAGCAGGAATTCAATTAAGGTGCACTTGAATTGAGGATTAAAGTATACCTGTCAGCAGGAATTCAATTAAGGTGCACTTAAATTGAGGATTAAAGTATACCTGTCAGCAGGAATTCAATTAAGGTGCACTTGAATTGAGGATTAAAGTATACCTGTCAGCAGGAATTCAATTAAGGTGCACTTGAATTGAGGATTAAAGTATACCTGTCAGCAGGAATTCAATTAAGGTGCACTTGAATTGAGGATTAAAGTATACCTGTCAGCAGGAATTCAATTAAGGTGCACTTGAATTGAGGAATAAAGTATACCTGTCAGCAGGAATTCAATTAAGGTGCACTTGAATTGAGGATTAAAGTATACCTGTCAGCAGGAATTCAATTAAGGTGCACTTGAATTGCGGAATAAAGTATACCTGTCAGCAGGAATTCAATTAAGGCGCACTTGAATTGAGGAATAAAGTATACCTGTCAGCAGGAATTCAATTAAGGTGCACTTGAATTGAGGATTAAAGTATACCTGTCAGCAGGAATTCAATTAAGGTGCACTTGAATTGAGGATTAAAGTATACCTGTCAGCAGGAATGTAATTAAGGTGCACTTGAATTGCGGAATAAAGTATACCTGTCAGCAGGAATTCAATTAAGGCGCACTTGAATTGAGGAATAAAGTATACCTGTCAGCAGGAATTCAATTAAGGTGCACTTGAATTGAGGAATAAAGTATACCTGTCAGCAGGAATTTAATTAAGGTGCACTTGAATTGAGGATTAAAGTATACCTGTCAGCAGGAATTCAATTAAGGCGCACTTGAATTGAGGAATAAAGTATACCTGTCAGCAGGAATTCAATTAAGGTGCACTTGAATTGAGGAATAAAGTATACCTGTCAGCAGGAATTCAATTAAGGTGCACTTGAATTGAGGAATAAAGTATACCTGTCAGCAGGAATTCAATTAAGGTGCACTTGAATTGAGGAATAAAGTATACCTGTCAGCAGGAATTCAATTAAGGTGCACTTGAATTGAGGAATAAAGTATACCTGTCAGCAGGAATTCAATTAAGGTGCACTTGAATTGAGGAATAAAGTATACCTGTCAGCAGGAATTCAATTAAGGCGCACTTGAATTGAGGATTAAAGTATACCTGTCAGCAGGAATTCAATTAAGGCGCACTTGAATTGAGGATTAAAGTATACCTGTCAGCAGGAATTCAATTAAGGTGCACTTGAATTGAGGATTAAAGTGTACCTGTCAGCAGGAATTCAATTAAGGTGCACTTGAATTGAGGATTAAAGTATACCTGTCAGCAGGAATTCAATTAAGGTGCACTTGAATTGAGGATTAAAGTATACCTGTCAGCAGGAATTCAATTAAGGTGCACTTGAATTGAGGATTAAAGTATACCTGTCAGCAGGAATTCAATTAAGGCGCACTTGAATTGAGGATTAAAGTATACCTGTCAGCAGGAATTCGATTAAGGTGCACTTGAATTGAGGATTAAAGTATACTTGTCAGCAGGAATTCAATTAAGGTGCACTTGAATTGAGGATTAAAGTATACCTGTCAGCAGGAATTCAATTAAGGTGCACTTGAATTGAGGATTAAAGTATACCTGTCAGCAGGAATTCAATTAAGGCGCACTTGAATTGAGGAATAAAATATGCTTGTCAGTGTCAGC
Organism: Timema cristinae; assembly: GCA_039000515.1. Taxonomy (NCBI): domain Eukaryota; kingdom Metazoa; phylum Arthropoda; class Insecta; order Phasmatodea; family Timematidae; genus Timema; species Timema cristinae. The sequence goes on from JBCFYV010011172.1 coordinate 136,847,636, forward strand.
CGGTGCAAATGAATTTCGGAACAACCTGTAAACCCATTCAACCCCTAGCCTAACCTAAGCTAACCTAATATCTATTTTCCATTTTGAACAAAACCATTATGAATTTAATTACTACCCGCAATTCGTGTGCACCTGTCTTAACACCTTCGTTCGGGTTTCTTGGATATCGAACTCTTATACCCCAAATAAAATGTATTATGGCTCAAACGTTTTGCTCCGCTGAAATTATTTAATGACGTACGTGGCGGCTACAAGCAAGAAAAACTTTTGAAACGTCGGATATATTTTTCATTTAAGTGAAAACCTGGAACTCTGAGGAAATTTAGTTTAAAAATAAGGAAAGATCAGTGAATTTAAATACTATGCTTAAAAAAAATTATATAAATTTCGTACTTAGACAAGAGTGGGAGATTTTGTTTCTGGCATTTTAACAAAATGCATTCCCAAGGTATGGCTTTTTGTAATAAAATATAGGTGTACAGTGCTTGTATTAATTTTTATACCGTGTTAGACTGGCCTGCTGATGACGAAGATATTGGGGTTTGAATCCCGGTTGGTTATACTAAGGGTGGTTTTTCCTCAAATGATTTCCCACTCTCCTTCCACCTAAATACTTCCTTTATAATTCCTGCCCCATTAGATTAATGATCATGTATGCGTATAACCTGAAAAGGTAGTAAGATGCGGTGGTGAAAAAAACTACCACATTTACGGTGTCACGCATAATACCTAAAATATTAACTACTGTAAAAAATAGCTTTTAAAAATTATGACTTTTAGAAGCTGCTATCATTAAAAAAAAAGTTAACTAATAAATGGAAAAACTGTCATTTACCGAGGTAAACTGGAAAATGGATAACTCAGAAGAAAAATTGAAAAATATTATCTGGAATACTGATATTGTCAGCGAATTAATAAAGACATTAAAAAAAGTTTTATTGGTTTGTTAGTTTTAAAATGTACCTGATTGAACTAGTTTGCGTTGTCGTCATATAAGTTGAAAAATATCTTAAACTTACATTACTAAGTAGTCAAACCAATAGACTAGCAAGTGAGTCTTAATTTATTTATTTTTGCTCTTAAATTTTCAATAGTTTTGCTCGTTATTTAACTCTGATTTAACTTTCTTCCTCCCCCGCCTCATCCCCCTTCCGTGCACAACTTTTACCGGAAATAAAAAAAAAAGATCCCCAACTTTATAGACATCTTCTGGATTGAGAGTTTTGGAAGTTTTAGGAATCTTGATGTCATGAAGTTTGAAACATTGATCAAGTTATCATCCCCCTTATCCCCTCCTCTACCCGCCAAGCTCCCCGGCCTGTCACTGAGAAGTGTTTGGGATGTTTGGGGGACGAGAGGGGTTGGCCACTGCACTTGACAAATGATTGCTGTCTCCCGCACCGTCTGACTTATCTTAACTTGACCCTCTTTTCAGAGTCTGATGAGACGACACCCAAAGTACAAACTTTGAATTGTCTCAGTTCCTACACTTCTAAAACAATCAATCCACGATACAAATATTGAAAAACAACCACTAGATTTTTACTCGCAATTTAGGGCTTAACACAACCTAACTTAACCTAACCTTTGATATACATTTGCTAGAATAATATCACGTTCTAACTTGGTACGTTTTCAGATTTTAAGTAGGTAATGCCCGCATCAGTAATTTTATATGAAATAATATTTTTTTTAATCGTGGAAAATTACATAGATGCAGCCCAGGAAAAATATCTAGGTTAATAAATTGAAGAATGTGTTTGTCTGCCATGAGCATTGCGCTATAGGTATCTACCGTAGCCAGAGTTCCAAAATTTAAATATTAGTAGACCCTGTACACGAACATGGATTTTTTAAAATTAAATTGTTATGGTTTATCACTCTCTTTCCAAGCAAATGCGGGAAATGTTTCCTTCCACAGCCCTTCCCTATTAATTAATTATCATATACGTGTATAACCTTAGCAGGTGATAAAAAAATACAGCTTCAGATGAACAAGGTAAAAAGAGAATGTAGCGCATCCAGAAGCACCAAGCTGTTATTCACAGAAATCGGATATTTGGTCAGTTTTTCAATCCGTTAAAAGAATGGGTACTTCAGCTTACATACATATTTGCTTATATTGCTTTAAATAAAATTACATGAGTGGAGTAATTTTGGTTTATTTTCGCGCACTTTCACTCGCCAAGAAGCTGTTGATCTTAGACCATCACGCGCTGATAATAGTAATAATAATGATAATAAATGTGCGTTATTGACTTTTGATGTTTATCCGTGCGTGAAATGTGCGTGAACTTCCAGCGTTATGCATTTGTGTATCCATCGGAGTGAAATCCAATAAGCAGTGGGTTAGCGCCACCCAAAACAAAATTTTCCCGAGCGTGCGTTCATCGGTTTGGAATAAATACGTCTGTGACGCTCGCTAGGTAACCTTCAGCCTGCCACGAGGATTGGAATCACAACCTTAAGGCCCTCACATACGTACAGTTTTTCCTCTGACTCTCGAATAGACAACAAAGATTATATTTTATGTAGAAATGCTTTTGGAAATCTTATTTGAGAAATATGTTTAGGACGGGGTATTAATATCCTGAGCTCTTGGTATTGCACGACACTGCTTTTTTGACTGAGGTTCGTATTTGCATCATCCGTATAATTTTTTTTCTCGGATCCACACACACACACACACACACACACACACACACACACACACGGTAAGTCTTACCGTTACACTTGTAGGGTATTCATTGAAGTTGATTATGAGAGAAACTGGAACGTCCGTGAATCTTAAAATATGTTTCTCGTCTATTTCAGGGAGTGGTGCACCCAGAGAGGGGTGAGGGTATAAGAGGGTCAAACGGGAAATTTGCTGCCACCTCCCCTTTCCATACCCAAAATAATGTTGATAAAAATATAAATCGTAAGATGAAGTAGAACTAAACTATGGAGCACCTAAAGGCTCGTTCCCACGGCTCGTAGATTGTATTATATCACAGGTCGTGGGACCGATAGATGCGCGTTGGCCTGGTACGGCTCGGACGTTCCCGTGAATTGTCGGTAAATGCTTGATACATCAACACCCTGTGGTTCGTCTGATGACGACCCAGAAGTCCGCCGTATGCCGCGCCAGGATCGTGCGTCGTGCCACATCCACAGACACGAGTAGAGAAAACCACGTGTCGTGTCTACAAACCACGAGCCATTCGCGACTTGCCATACAACACGTCGTGGAACAAGGCTCAAAATTAGTCGAAAACACTATATGTTTAAGACCAGGACTATGGCTTGATAAAATTTCCAATTTAAAAAAAGCATAAAATCAATAGCGTAAATACACTGTGTATGTTACACAAACTTTGTGAATTTGCCAATTTCTTAATTGGGCAACATGTCTGCCCATTCCGCGAACTGGCCTCTTCTCTCGACCATTTAACTAACGAACCAAAAGTTTCATGAACTCTTGTCTAAATCATAAACTGGAAACTACTCTCCTTTCTACTATAAAGATTATGATACATTATTAAATAAATGTTTACTCAGGTAAATGACGTGAAACCGCTCGGATAACAATGCCTCGAAATCTTTGACGTGAGAACATGCGTAAATGTCCATCCACAAAATGTTTATAATGAAAACAATTCCAACCTAACATAACCTAACCTTACACACATCAATAGATAAACATATTGATCAAGCTTAATATATTTTTTCGGTGGGGGGGGGGGGGGGGGGGGGTTGACGGTTAGGGTTGGTTAAGCTGGAATAGTCTATAGTAACAAAAATATAACTATTGCACAGCCTACGCAACATTAAAAAAACAGTTTTTGATATTTTCAACAGTAGACGATAATATTACTATAAAAAATAGCTACACCCATATTTTTGTTGCTAATATCAAACTTTCAAACACACGTTAACACAGACATATCATTCTTATAACAACTAGCGAGCTCATGAACTGGTCCGCTCCATATGTTCTACCCAATTCTTGAAATGGATGAGTGTTTGGCCGGTCTTTGAAATGGACAAGTCACGGAATGAGAAGAAGACTCCAATTAAATGCAAAATTTTACTTTTGTAATATAAAATATACAAGGCCGTAGCAATATTTATTTTTAGTAAATACTGTCTTTTTTACTGTTTAAAAAACAAACCAAATTAAGGTACGTGAAAAGCTTTATATATAATAGTGACATTCTTATGATTAATTGCTTTATTGCTTGTAAGGCCCTTAACACATGTTAAATGTTATTTCACCAATGAGACTTCAAAGCCTCGTAGCATAAACTATAGACTAATTAACTTTGATACGTATGGGAATCAAATTGACAATCCTACCGGAGCTGGTTAAACAACGTATTGAGGGATACTGATGCCGTCAAACAGATTATGAACTAACATTCCTTTCGGATAATAAAAATTAAGTTCTACTAATAAGATGAAAAAAAAATTCCTATAAACTTTAATTAGTTTGAAATTTAGAAAATACTATACACATATAAAAACTATAATTAGTTATTCACAAAGCTCAAATGTTATCAAAATAGTTTTAAAGTTCAAAATAAAATTGCTTTTTTGGACATGTTTTAAATTTTATTCAGAATTAATTCATGAACCAAAAAGTATTGTCTAAATTTAACATATGAGTGATTTTTACTATAATTGACCACCATGAACTAAAAATTTTTTTTTACAAAACTTACATTATTTAAATAGCTGCTTTAAGTTACCACAAAAAGTATAGCAGAATCTGAAGGAAGATGCCTGGAAGGATATCGCCACATTAACAGGACAAGCAGAAGATGTTTTCAAACGAGAGATAATTAGGTTTTCTCGGTCCTATTTTACTCAGCAAATTCTCAAAGTATGTGGGAGAAATCCTGGTAAGTATTGTACTGTCCAATAATGTGCTGTAACTTTGTCTCACAGTAGTTCCGAACCGGCCCGTTTTTTATACAATCATACGCCACCATCGCTGTCCACACTTAGCATAGCACCACTGCACATAACTAAGGCTAAGGCACCATTATCAGACATTAGTAGAGTTAAGATAGCTAATTAAACTGAAATAAAATGCACCCTCGCAAATAGAGAATTTAACTGAGATCATTATTACTTAGCTTTCTCGTGGTGTGCTCGTTTCAACAATTGTTCAGAGGATGTTCGTGGCGTGCTCGTTTCACCAATTGTTTATAGGATGCTCGTGGCGTGCTCGTTTCAACAATTGTTCAGAGGATGTTCGTGGCGTGCTCGTTTCACCAATTGTTTATAGGATGCTCGTGGCGTGCTCGTTTCACCAATTGTTCAGAGGATGCTCGTGGCGTGCTCGTTTCAACAATTGTTCAGAGGATGCTCGTGGCGTGCTTGTTTCACCAATTGTTAAGAGGAGGCTCGTAGCGTGCTCGTTTCACCATTGTTTGGAGGATGCTCGTGGTGTGCTCGTTTCACCAATTGTTAAGAGGATTCTCGTGGCGTGCTCGTTTCACGTCCAAACTCACGAGCATTACATTACGTGTTACATCACAGGCTCGGCTCGCATAATGTATACGCAACTTAACACCAACCAGAATAGAACTAGGGCCCTTTTGACTTGTGAATAATCCCTCCAACCCCGAGGTCACCACCAAAGCCGTGTTATCATTGGACAATTAATTGGTCCTTTTAATTGATATTATTTCACAAAATGAATGCATACATTGTAAATGTTATCTATATTGCGTAGATAGTATTGCCGACTATGAGAATCTGTAGAAGGGGACAGGGGAGGGCATTATCACGCCATTGTGGTAACTGTTTGTTGAATTTGGTGGGCAAACTCTGGTGTCAGAGAGTTGAAACAGGTGATTGATGAATGACGTCATAAGGTGTGGCAGGTTAATAGAAACACAACACAGTTGCCCCCTTCCTTTATCCTCGCTTGAATGGCTCGAAACCCTCATACCTTCCAAAGAGTACAAGAACACCATTAAACCTTCAGTCGATACAATAGCAACATTCTGGAGCCGAGGAACGTTTTAGAAGGTAATTCTACCTCCGAATTTTCGAAGATAATTTACGTAGAGCTGCTTTTCCAATATTACGCCCAAAATTTTCTTGTATATTCCGTTCACGATAGGTTTTTACCAGGATGACAGTTCGAAAATCATATGTTTAGGTTTTGGGTTGCCAAAACTTGTAAAAGATCACAGTTTTGTTATAAATGTAGAGATCTTCAATTGCCTGTTATATATTAGAATTAAAATAACGTAAACTTAAGTTTTCTCATACTATTTAATTTTTTTTAATAATTTCTTTTTATCCAACTAGAAACAATACTTTAAATATAATTAAAAGTACTTATTTTTCGTTTTGGATCGTTACTGATTTTGTGTAATATAGTGCACACATCAATATCTTTTAATACAGGCATCATATTTACTTGGAAAAGAGAAAATCGTTGTCATTTTTTTTACATACCATAAATGATTTCATGATTATTTTATCTTATTTTGAAATATTTAACTGAATAACATATTTTCATCAACTGCGTGTCTGCATCATTGTAAAAAAACTTGTTTACCGTTATGTTCAATCATATGGTTTAAATTCATCAGTCGCCATTTTGAAGCTATATTCGCTATAAGTTTTTGTGAAAGTGGTGTAAATATTTTTTTTAAGGGGGATAAAACTATAAATAAACGTTGTGTCCGACCTCAAATAAAGATATACATAATGTTGGCCTAAGCTACTGTGGTTAACTATCACATTAATATATTACCATCTGTTTTCATTACAGTCATCCAAAGTGATAAATGTCAGCTGTTGGCGTAGTGATATAATAGGGATTACTTTTAGTAACATTTCGAGATGTCATCTAGGTAAACTTAGCTAGTGAATGACATACATACTCAAAAAAATATATATATATATAATCCATATGTAACGTATTGAACCCAATATGACTGTTATAAAAATATTATAGCATCTTTCGTGGAATAAATGATTTATAATTTAGTGTAAAAATGGCAAACCATCGACGCGCTAAGCCATTGGTTCTGGGGTTGATTCTCGTGTCTATATGATTTTTCAACTAATTGAAATATTTCATTGACAACTGTCACTGTAACTTTAGAACATTTCCATCTTCAAATACTTTAAGTAAACTAGATAATATATTCGAGCTATCTAGTAAAATTCAACTAGTCTCAATCAGACTAAATAAAGTATTTGCAAAAGCGTCTATTGAAATTATTTGTGAAAAACCAATTATATTTGAAAGATTATACCCGGAAAAATAATTGAACCTTGGATCTTCGACTAAGCTCGCCAATGCTCGAACCCTTGCTATGCCACATTTTCCAAATATATTATTTCTTTGAACGAACTGTAAAACATACATTAAGTTTCAGTATATTAACAATTTTTAGTTGTTTTTATCTGAAGGGATGAGGGGAGGAAAGTAGGAGGAACTGCACCAACATGTTCCTAGATGATAAAGAACCAATTGGTCATTGCATCCCTATTGCATGAGAAATCTCGGGTTCACTATAATATGTGTCGCTAACCATGGCAGGGAAATATCTTTCAAATTTACCAATAAGACACAGACACCTTATCTCAGTAGTAACACGTCTTCCAATTTTGTTAGTCGTCTCAGGATCGATTCCCAGCATGTCCAGCATGGCAGAAAAAAATATTGTTGTTGAAATTGAGGCGTCCCCTTTCAATTTAATGACTGTGGGACTGGATGTTGTGTCTCTATTAGAATTATACTTTTAAGTAATCTATACGTATAGAATAACATGTCCTGACTGACTGATTCATCATCGCCGAGCGCAAACTATCAAGGCTACAAGCATGAAATTCGGATTGTATATTCATTTTGTTATGTAGGCATCCACTAAGAAAGGATTTTAGAAAATTCCACCCCAAAGGGGTCAAAATAGGGGATGATAATATGTATGATAATATGTATGAAAGTCCGTCATTTTGAAAGTTACATAAACAAAATTTTGTATTTCGGTTATTGACGTAAAACAAATAAATACGTGTTTCAGGAATTTTGGAAATTTTATTTAATAAGGGATGAAAAAGGGGGTGAAAGTTTGTATCGGACTTGCATTATTTGTGATCTGAGGTCAAGTTATGGTCATCAACGTAACGTAATATTTTAAATTAATCTGTAAATACATATGTATATTTTCGTATTTGTATATAATCAACTTCCACGCGAGCAAAGCCGCGGGCAACAGCTATCTAGTATACATAAATAATCAATTAGTTTCTTAAAGTCTTGCACGATAAATACTTCAACATATTTGTAAACACACCATGTATTATATTTGTTGATTACAGTTATAACCGCATTTAAATTGCATATGGCTACGTTATCTGATAGCTTAATTGATCAATCATATGTGTCTTATGATTTTCACACGTCCATCACAGACTCTACCTTAAAATAGGGGTGAAGAGTGACCCTGGGCAAGGGATAGATTCCTGGATACCTAGGTGGTTAGATCATTGGCGTACCAAGCCAAATGTCCCGTGTCCAGATGTCATTTTTCAATTTAAAGAATATATTTATTTTAATTAAATGAAATATAATTGAAAATTTGAATATGGTGATGGGGATAGAGCCAGAGAGAGATGCCTTTAGTTAGTGACGATACTCTGTAATGTAATTGATTTGCCCCTAAAAAGTATGTGAAAGCATTGACAATAATATCGTCCTAATTTTATAAACATATCTTATTTCATTTAAATTATATAGTATATTAAATGGCGCTTAAAGCACTTCTTCTTCTAAGAAGGCAAAAGCCACTGATCAGTGACGTCACGCACGTGACACCAGCCAAGTCAGTTTGACAATATATATTTTTCAAATAATAACTTCCTCTTCTCGATGGTTCGAAGAGAGATTTTAAAATGTAACTTGAGTCTTTTTCCGGCTCTCGAACCTCCCAGTAAGACCGAGATGTTTTTGTCTTGTATTTTGTTTTTCTAAACTAAACCTTCTCGAAGCTTCCATGACCAAGGAATATATACAAGGGATGGTGCAACATAAAGGCAGTGTTCAAGTGGTTAGTTGGGAAGTGTTTAAGTGTTCAGTTGGGAGTTGGGAGTTTGGCGTCTAGCAACACCTGTCCGCGCTAGCCCGCGTATATATTTCGACATGATCTATTTTCGCATTAATTAAACTAATTCAGCAATAAAAAACATGTCAAAATGAAAAGTGTATTAATCATAATTCGTCAATAGGCACCCATCGCGGTAACGTAAATCCAGAACATTACAATTGGCTTCCCAACTTAGGGGCACGAATTATCTCCCCGAGATACAGCACGAATTACCTCCCCGAGATACAGCACGAGATACAGCACGAATTACCTCCCCGAGATACAGCACAAGATAACTCCTCGAGATATAGCACGAATTACCTCCCAGAGATACAGCACGAATTATCTCCCCGAGATACAGCACGAGATACCTCCCCGAGATCGCCACGAAATACCCTCCCGAGGTAAGCAGTAGAGGACAACGCCGAAGACCGAGATAAGCAGTAAGCAACGCCGAGGAACAAGATAAGCAGTAAGCAGCACCGAGGACCAAGATAAGCAGTAAGCAGCGTCGAGGACCGACAGAAGCAGCTTACCATCACCAAAGGAGACAAGGGGTGGAGACGAGTCTAAAGAAGATCACAGATAAGTCATCAACAGAAACTTAAATTAAATAGTGAAAAATATATTTATGTCATTTGTGCATTTTGGGGGTGGAACAGTATAATTTTTTTTTATTATTTAAATTAAGGGAACAATAATTAAAAAATGGCAGATTCAAATGATAATAGTGACGCTAGTAGCTATTCTGAAGAGGTAGCGGAAAATAGACCTAGGAATCAGTTAGTTCTAGAACAATCAGATGAGGAAATAAGAGAAAGTGAACAGGACATTGGAGAGTCATTTGCAGAGGGAGAGAGAGAAGGAGATAGGACAGAAAAAGAAAGAAATGTTATAGTAGATGAGGAAGAAAGAGAAAAGAGTAAGGAACAAAATATGGAACAACCCATAGTAGATTTAAATCAACTTATGAGAATGTTACAAGAAAGTAATCAGAAAATGTTACAAGAAATTAATCAGAAAATAGATAAAAGTAGCCAGGAAACTAAACACGAAATAATAGATACAACTAAACAGGAAATAGATACAAGTAGACACGAAATTAATCAAATAATATATGCAAATACGCAGGCAATTAATCAGAAAATAGATACAAATCAGACGAAACTTGAACAGATTAATAAAGAATTAAGTGCTAAAATAGAATTAAGTAAGGAGGTTTGTGATCAGAGATTTGGTTTTGTAGATCAAAAAATAGACCAATTAGAGACAGTTCACAAAAACTTAGCAGTACAGTTAAATGAGGTAGATAAAAAGGTATTAGAAGGGGACAATGTAAAACAGATTTTGATTGAAAAGCATGAAAACTTAAGGGAAGGACAGTTCAAGTTAATGGAACAGATTTCAGCTAATAAAAATAAAATAGAAACAGTAGAACAAGAATCAATTAAAGGGTTAAAGGAACAGGTAGAACATACACAAACTAACGTTAAGGTAGTCCAACACAACCTTGAAAAAGAAATAAATGAGGTAAAATCAGTACTTGATTCTCAGCAAGACACGAATAAAATTTTAATTAAAGAACAGATAGATGGGATCGTTAGTAAGGCAGTAGAAAAACTAGATAAAAAACTTACCGATTTTGTGGTTGAAAATCAAACAAATATAGGGGAATCTAGTAACTTACACGATACTACCAACCTATTTGCTAAGGGACTAAGAGAAACGTCATTAGCACTGATTCCAAAATTTAAAGGAAAGAGAGGAAACATTTCAGCAGTACAATATATAAATAAAGTAGAAAGAGTATTTAAAGGAGAAAGAATAAATGAAAAAGTCAAAATAGAGATATTTTTATCAGGCCTAGAAGATGAGGCGAAATCCTGGACAGATAGTATAGAGAGTGAATGGGAGACATACGAGCAGGCTAGGGAAATATTTTTGGAAAAATATTGGTCTCAAAATATGCAGGATGATTTTCTACAATTAATTTTTAATGGAAAATATAACGACAAGGATGGTACTATGAGTGAATATTTCAATAAATTTGTAACACAGGCGAAATATTTGCGATACCCAGTAGTAGAGGATAGATTGATAGGTCTTCTAATGAATCATTTTCCAACTCCAGTACAAGACGTTCTCATTAGTATAAATAAACAGAACATCAAAGAAGTAGAGAGAGTATTAATGGCATTTGACAATAGATATCAAAGAAACAAAGAAATCAATGAGCAAACAAACAGATTTAATATTGATAGGCATAGGCAATCAACAAACCCTCAATTCAAAGAAATTAATAATGGACAAGATAGGCAGAGATATCAAAATAATTATCCAATACCAGAGCAAAATAGAAAATATCCACATCCTAGAATAGAATATCGACAGGATAGGAACCAAGGACCTTCGAGGCAAATAAATTCGAGTGATCGACAAATTAATAGAAATAACAATACAGGTAACCCCAGATTCACAACCAATCAAGTACATCACCCTCCAAATTTTAATTATGTACCACCATTTTCAGGGACATCAAATTTAAATGAGTACGACTCACAAAAAATATTTGATCCAGGAGGCAATTGAATAAACTTTAAATTTCGGATTGTATAAATGTAAAAAATTAGCAGTTTAACTAAAGATTTAAATTTTAAATAATTAAAATAAGGGTAACTATAATCATTTAGTCGTAGTAAGAAAAGTTTAAAATAGAAATTTAAGTAAATTTAAAAGGTACAAATTCAGTGAAATAGAAGTAATATTTCCTGTACAAGAGAAGGTTGTGCGTATTTGTAGAAATTGTAAAGTAAACAATTATAAGTAGCAACAAGCAAGGTTAGAAATAGATCATCAAACTAAATTACATCTTGCGGTAAAAAGATTAAAAGATACAGCAGAGAAGCGAACCCGGTATCATGATAAAAAGATTCTTAAACCTATTGAATATGTAAATGGTCAGTTAGTTCTTGTAAAAAATCATCAATTATCATCAGCTTTGAATAAGGAAGTAAAGAAGTTCTTTTTACTATATGAAGGACCATATCAGGTAAAATATCAAATAGGTCAAAATGTATACTTAATTCAAAACCCTGAGACTCTTAAGATTAGAGGTGTTTTTAATGTTACAGAATTAAAACCCTATTATAGCAAGACAGATATCTAAACATTTTTTCAGCTACATTAATTATAAAGGATAGGAACAGGATTTTATTTACATGATTAAATAATAAAATGACTATGCAAGAGTTCGAACCTGGACCTGTAGCACAATAACTAGAAAAAATACATGTTGAAAGAGTCACCACTTTCTGTGGCAACTGCGTGTTATTTTGAAGTAAGGAGGGTGACGCACCTCAAAATATAAATTGTAAAGAAACCATAAACGACCAAACATGAAAAGTGAGACTAATCTTTTAGTTTCTGAAAAGGAAGTTAAACCTTCTTTTGTAAAAATTGAGAGGGTTGTAAAACAAATTCTATACATTCATTCCTACGTCGCAATTAATACAGGTGGTCGGTCATCTATTGTCATTCCTACATCGCAAAGCAAAGACGACAACACAAACTGACTTTGGCCACGAAAGATAAAATCACTTATTTTTATTAGTTAAATAAGTCAGAGTCAAACCCGGTACATTAAATATAAAATCTATAAGTATAAAAATATAAATTCTTATCAATTTAGATTAATAACATTTGGACTTAGCATAATTTTAGAAAGTTGTACAAATCAAAATAGGAGAACAGATAAGGAGGGGCATGGACCCTTAGAAGCATGCAAGGGATAATATCGGATAGAAGGTTAGGTGAGGGCTTGGATAAGTTTGTCAGCTGGAGGAGCGTGAAAACCTGAAATCACGCGAGGAGAGATTAGGATCTAAGTATATTCTAAGAGTAGGTCATAATTTTTGTTAATTGTAAACTATTGTTTAAGTAATAATTAGAGATAAAAATATAAATTTTAATTTTAACAAGAAATTATATAATTTCAATTTAAGAAAAGAGGAAGTGTTATTAATTAATAGACGATCTTGGAAATCTGAATAAATATATTATTTCATCAATGATGCATTTTTTTATAATCAAGATAAGGATTTTAATATTTAGGTGGGGGTTATTTTAATTCAATTAATTAAATGGCAATAAATTCAACGATTTTGATTCAGATATTAAAGAAATCACAGAGTAGGCTGATAAGCTGAAGAGTATGATCTAAGATATCTAGAGAGATTAATTTAGATATGCACTTGAGTGCTTATTACAGTATGTTAAGGTGAGTGGAAATAAGAGGCGAGTAGTCTTGTTTAAAAGCATTTTTCTCAGATAGTGGAGTTGAGGTCTTTTCATTGAGGTATATAGGTTGAGAAAGTGGAGTTGAGGTTTTTTCAGATATGGTCTTAGCTATGGGCAAGCCATGATCTAGATTAATTAATCGTCGTTATGAGTTTAAGGATGGCCCGAGGGCATCTAGCAGCGTTGAGGAGATTAGGTTTATTGAGTGAGGAAGTTGAGGTTTATTGAGTAAGGTGTATTAAGCCATGAAGAATAATTTCATTTTTTTTATAAGTAGTGAGTCAAACGGATCACCAAAGTTCAGGTAGCAGGTATTCACAAACATAGAGTTAGCACAACGCAACAAAGAGTCAGTTATAATAAATGAGGCAGAGGCTTAAGCTTTCCACTATATAATGTGCGATAAATATCCAATGGTTAATTCTGGATTAAAATTTAAAGATATTGAGGAGATTGTGAATAAGTTTAAAAGGATATTCTGTGATTACGTGATATATTAATGCTAATGTATTAACAAGGATGAGAGCTAATTAGGGTGTTAGACCTAATTAGGCTACTATAAAAGATTTTGTTATAATTTCATTTTTTTAAACACCTAAGGCAAACAGGCAATAGTCAAAAGATTGTAATCAACAGAAAGATGCAGTTAAAGATTTTTTCAGTAATGAGGAATTCATTATTCAATTAAGAAGGGGAAAAAATAATTTTAAATATTTTATGATTCCAAGATTATCGTCTATATATTTCAAGTATTTTAAATTTGTTTTGAGATTAGGTATCCTCATGAATAAATAAAGATTTTGGTAAGGTGGTTCAGATGTTCAATTATTATCCTTTCTCTGTCCGAAACAAGGTAATATATTATCTTTTAAGTAATTGGGTTTATTTTGTAAATTCTCTTTTGTGTTTTTAAGCTAATTATTTTGTAAATGTATTTTAAGTGATGGCTCATATAGCGAATTTGGCCGTCAGGCTTTTAAGAGTATAATAGTGGCTCATATAGCGAATTTGGCCGTCAGGTTTTTAAGGGTATGTGTAGCATTAAGAGTGTTTGTTAAGTATGTTAATATAATAATAGTAAAAGTGGATCCGTGAAGGATCATTGAAATGAATAAAAAGTGCAACGAAGTGTTTAAACCAATAAATGATTAAAAGACACTTTGATTAGTGACAATTATATTCCATTTTTTATTAAAAAGTTTAATGTATTTTAATCAATCTTAAGGACGTTATAGCAACGAATTTTGTTTTTTTTAAATAAAAAATAAAAAACTTTGATTAGTAATAATTAAATTCAAATCTTTATATTAAATCCAAATTTTTATATGATAAACTTAGATTATTTTATTTCAATTAATTGTAATTATACTTAACAATTTTATATCTTGATATTTGATTTATTTAATTTCAACTTTTTGATTAACATTTTATATTTTAATGTTTGATTTATATAACTTCAATATATATGTATACTTCATGTAAACTTACAGTCGGAGAACACCACTTCAAATATTATCATTCAAGAACAACATTATACAGAGTGTTCCAAATTATTGGAATTTATCTAATTTGTGAAATGTTATACAGGATGTTTCAAAAAATTGTTATTTGTGAAATTTTATACAGGGTGTGCGAAAAATGATCATGTCGTCTTTTCTCGTCTTTTATTTTTCTAGCAAAGCGTATCAAAAAGTATACGACTAGGTCTCTACTTTCAGATACACTTTGGGGGGTATTGTAATGTAATTGATTTGCCCCTAAAAAGTATGTGAAAGCATTGACAATAATATCGTCCTAATTTTATAAACATATCTTATTTCATTTAAATTATATAGTATATTAAATGGCGCTTAAAGCACTTCTTCTTCTAAGAAGGCAAAAGCCACTGATCAGTGACGTCACGCACGTGACACCAGCCAAGTCAGTTTGACAATATATATTTTTCAAATAATAACTTCCTCTTCTCGATGGTTCGAAGAGAGATTTTAAAATGTAACTTGAGTCTTTTTCCGGCTCTCGAACCTCCCAGTAAGACCGAGATGTTTTTGTCTTGTATTTTGTTTTTCTAAACTAAACCTTCTCGAAGCTTCCATGACCAAGGAATATATACAAGGGATGGTGCAACATAAAGGCAGTGTTCAAGTGGTTAGTTGGGAAGTGTTTAAGTGTTCAGTTGGGAGTTGGGAGTTTGGCGTCTAGCAACACCTGTCCGCGCTAGCCCGCGTATATATTTCGACATGATCTATTTTCGCATTAATTAAACTAATTCAGCAATAAAAAACATGTCAAAATGAAAAGTGTATTAATCATAATTCGTCAATAGGCACCCATCGCGGTAACGTAAATCCAGAACGTTACAACTCTTCCACTGAATCATCCAGATACTGTCCCATGCTCAGGGCCACGCATGCATCACTTATAGTTTAAGACAGCCTATTATGGACATGCGGATTCTTTTGCCTCTAGATAAATATGTCCCCATATACAGTTCTATAGGTAACCAAAGTTAATTTCTTCCTTCAAAAGCTATTTAGTTTTTGAAATAATGTAATGGTTTTTAATTTGGATTTTAAACAGGGATCTGAACCGGGCCTGTTTCGCGGTTACATTTCAGCTTCTTAACTGATACGAAATCTCCCAAACTTTTTCGGACGTAAAAAATAGTGCTTTAAGTTCAAGGTCCGAATGTTACCGAGGACGAGGACCTAGTCGGACTGCCATGAGCCATCAGTGACGTCATTTTCCAGGAGCATGTATAAGTCATTCACGAGCTAAGTTTACCTGGATGACAGCTAGAAATGTTACTAGACGTAATCCCTAATATATCACTACGCCAAAAGCTGACATCTATCACTTTGGATCACTGTAATAAAATAAGATGGTAATATATTAATCTGATAGTTAACCACAGTAATTTAGGACAACATTATTTATATATTTATTTGAGGTCGGACACAAAGTTTATTTATAGTTTTATTCCCCTTAAAAAAAATATTAACACCACTTTCACAAAAACTTCTAACAAACATAGCTTCAAAATGGCGGCTGACGAATCTAAACCATATGATTGAACATAACAGTAAACAAGTTTTTTACAATGATGCAGACACGCAGTTGATGAAAATATGTTATTCAGTTAAATATTTCAAAATAAGATAAAATAATCGTTATTGTTATTGTTGTATGTTAAAAAATGACAACAATTTTCTCTTTTCCAAGTAAATACGATACCTGTATTAAAAGATATTGATGTGTGCACTATATTACACAAAATCAGTAACGATCCAAAACGAAAAATAAGTACTTTTAATTATGTTTAAAAATATTGTTTCGAGTTGAATAAAAATAAATAATTTAAAAAAATGAAATAGTATGAGAAAACTTAAGTTTACGTTATTTTAAATTTAATATATAACAGGTAATTAAAGATCTTTACATTTAAAACAAAACTGTGATATTTTACAAGTGTTGGCAACCCAAAACCTAAACCTATGATTTTCGAACTGTCATCCAGGTAAAAACATATCGTGAATGCCGTATACGCCCTGCTCAACACCGAGAAAGCTGTCTAGCAACGAATCCTGCACCGTGTGCGGCGGGCTTTAAACTATAGTATGACTTTGGTAGGAATAACAGTAGAAACTAGTATTTAATGTTACTAAAACGATTTTAATATATTCATACGTCAAATCATGTGATCTGAAGCTTTTAAGTTTGATAGATAACACAAATAAGAAAGTAAAGTTCTACCAATGTTGACCGCAAAAAAATTTTTTTAAAATTTTCTCTACTGTTCTTCCAAACAAAATCAGGGTATAAGTATGCTATAGTTTATTTGTTGAATGTACTGATTATAAAAAAAACACGCATATTGATAGACGAGAAGTCCATTTTAGCAGCTATTTCTTTGATACATTTTATTTACTGATACGTTTTATAAAAGGTATATTTATGGCTTAGAGGTTTGGGTGTAAGGAACCCAAGAAAGTTCTGTGTTTTTGCAGTTCGTACAGCAAAACATTTTATTTTTTGGGTCAAGGTAACTGTTGAGGTCACCATGTGAAGAAAATTAAACTCTATGTTTGTACCGGAGCAAGATTCAATTTATTTTCACTAAAAAAATGTTTTGCTACAAAAACTGCAAAAAACACTTATCTTTTCTCGTGGTCCCTACATCACCACCTTAATCTAACTGGACTGGGATGAAAGGTAAATTTAAATAAATCCACCAATATTCGCTTAGAGGTGGGATGGTAAATCAATAGTAACATTCACAATATGAAAATCTACCCACCCACAAGGAATCCAAATGGGATCTTTTCTAAATCAAACCATCCATCTTTGTCGCTCTGCCCTATTGATGAGTACTAGCCCCGAGGCTTCTTTGGTGCTGACTGACAGTTCACAGATGACATCTGGCAGTCTACATTTAGGTATATACCTAAATTTTGACTGTCAGAAGTGAAAGCTGCTAAACACATGTTTTCGCAGATGATATGGTTCGGCGTAGGGATACATAATTTGGTCTGGTTACTTTTCAAAGCCGTCAGCTGTGAGCTGTCACTCAGCACCAAAGAAGCCATGAGGCTACTTTTTCTACATCAAGTTTTCCTAAACGTCGATAGAGCATTCATCCGAACCGTTTTGATATTATATTCTCTAAACAGAACTTAATTTCAATTAAAATATTTCACAATCCTAACGAAGTTAATCGGGGGATAGTGACGTCAACTCTCTTCCTCCGCCCCCCCCCCCCCCCCCACTCCTTGTTTGTACTTTCATTTCAATGTTCTGTGAAAGAGAACAGGGCAAAGGGGTTTAGACTCGGAAAAACTATCGAGTGGGTGAAAAAGGAAAGGGTGCAAGACTAATGAAAACTGTTTTGTTCTCTGGCCCTCTTTAGTCAGATGGTTGAATTCCTTCATTAGGGTTCACTGCTTGATAATTAGAGCGGGGCGCACGCGGTTACGCAACCAAGTTCAGGGATCGATGTCTACCGGCTACAATATAATATTTCTGGGTGTAATATACCTATTCTTGTTCTTGTGATGGGAGGTTAACTTTTTTTTTTTTTCAAATTGATAGTTTAGGGGATTAATTTTGAACCTTTTAATTTCCCTGTTTTATAATCTTAAAATATCTGTAATGTATCTGTAATATGTAATGATTTTATTTGAAAATATTACGATCTAGTTTATTATTTCCCGAAATTAAAAAAACAACTATATATATAGGCTTCCTATTTCACAGTAACGATTTGATTACCTGGCAATTAGGTGTTCTATCTGTTGTAAAATCAGAGTGGGAAATTAAGAATCCTAAAAACCCAAGATTTTTTTTTTGCTTGAAAAACAACAAGAAAAGACGGCATTTCACACATTCATCTAAAAAAAACTGAATTAATTGTTAACAGGAGACATTAAACTAAAAACTTTATATATTAGGTTTTTAAATATAATAAAAGGTGAACTAAAGAAATAATCACACTGATTCGAAGACATGTGCTATCATCGCCTCCCGCTTTTTCCCTTGAAACATGGGTTTGCATAACTTAGTAAAATTTCCCTCATCAAGGTCAAATCATCTCTCTCTAAACACTTGTGCCTTAAATTCACAATATTCAATTTGATGTCAAATTAAATTTCATTCATCTCTATACTATTCTCTAAGTGTATTGGAAAATTAAAATTCCTTTTGAAAATCTTTAAAATACAGGGAATTTTGTATGAATAAAGTAGTGGCAATCCTGAAGATTAAGTTTGTCTGAAAGTCATGTGCGGATTGAATTAATTGACATAAAAATGCACATTAAATACCCTTAACTAAAAGAGAAAGGTCTATGCTAATTATAATAGACTCGTTATTCACTCATTGATATCCGCGTAATACTTTATAATAAACAATGGGGGTGGAAATGTTTTGTTATTGTTTGTGCACTTATGTACACAAGTGTCGCGTAGAAACGTAAAATAAATAACTTTTACTATAAATAAAATAAGTCAAAATTGTTTAAAATCGATCTACTCATTCAGCCCCATTTGTTTTGTAACTCTTTAAGTTTCAAAATTTTGTATTCTATTTCAATTTTGTTTTATGGATAGACTAATATTGTACATTTTATGGTGTGGCCTAGAGCAAGTTGTTACTTTCATTGATCTTCTCACTTTGGTCAGATAATATAGTTTTTACAACGTATTAAAACTTCTGGTATTGGCTAGAGCAAGTTGTTACTTTCATTGATCTGTCTCAGTCTCACTTATGGCTCTCACAAATATGAAAGTAGCATAGGTATTAACGATACTAGTAAAAACCATCAATATACAGCCAGTCATCCGCTTCGGTGGCTGTGGTATCACGCAGTACGCTTGCGGTTGGCTAGACTGCCGATGACAGGGAGATTGAGGTTCGAATCTCGGTCGGATGTACTGAGGTTGGTTTTCCTAAGTGGTTTTCCACTCTCCTTCCACGCGAATGCGAGTACACTTCTTATTAATAATCCTCTTAATTCCTAAAACCCTTATGTAATTAGTACGTAAGCGTATAACCCGAACGGGTAGTAAGACGCGGTGCTAAATATAGCTATGATTAATGGAGTGAAGGTGTTGCTTGTAGGGTCAATCGGTGTATGAATTTTGATGCGTTTGACATAATGATGTGCAATAAATAGTACCTTCTGCCTCATTAAGGAAAACAACGGGAAACTACATAACTCCTTATTTCCCTAGTACGTCTGTCTCCTCAGTGCTGCCTAGGTTTTTACAGCTGATGGTGGAACTGTTGAGGATCCAACCAGCCTTCGGGTTGAGTACTATACTTACATAATATCGTAGCACTATCGCCAACATTAATAAGTAATTTACACAATAATGCCTAGTGCTACATTTTAAATGCCGTATAAAAAACCATGTTTTATTTAAATCTAGGCAGACTAGTTGCCAAACTAGGGGTTGAGAGGAAAATTGAACCTACAAACCACGAGTATATCTCAATATTTTTAGTAAATTCGGTTGAAATTCGTATTTCTAAAACTATATATATATATATATATATTTTATATATATATATATATATATATATATAATATACACACACACACACACAAAATCTAAATTACAGTCCAATTTTTTTTATAGAAGGGGCCTTTTAAAAAATAAAAACACTTTTTTCTTCACTAACTTTGTTAGTACTGTATGTTAGTTTATTATCAGTGCTATTTTGTACGAATTCATAATATCAATCATAAGGGACTGCTCTAGATAACGTGACGTACCGTATGAATACACTAAAGAAAATATATAACTTTTCTGGCTGATATAAAAATTAAACGTGAATATTCCTATGGCTGATTGACACTACATTAAACTAAAAAGAATCACTACTCGTCCAATAATAAGTGAAGAATACTTTATTATTAACCTACAATACAATAATTTTTTAAATATATCCACCCAAATTTTAGATGTAGTAAATGGAGTACACAATATAGTATATTTCTCGTCACTTACCCCTTTTGATTTTATAATAATAATAATAATAATAATATAATTAGCACCGCGTCTTACCACCCGTTCGGGTTATACGCTTTAAGTACTAATTACGTTAATGGATTAGGAAGGTTGAATTAGAGGAAGTGAACCCGCATTTGCGTGAAGGGAGAGTGTAAAACCATTTAGGAAAAACCCCTCCCAGTTCACCCGACCGAGATTCGAACCTCGATCTACCCGTCCTCAGAAGTCGAGCTCAACACGACAAGCGCGTTAGCTCACTACGCCACCGAGGCGGGTTTGATTTATATAAATGTTTGAATTTTATTTGACATACATTAAAACAAATTTCCAGATTTTAAAAGATTAGTTTTCTGTTTCGCTCACAGCAATAAAATACCTCTTCTTTATCACTTTTAACACTTATTTCATGGCCGACCCTTTTGGGTAATGAAAAATAGGCCTATTTGTGATTGTCGTGACTCATTAAGCTGTGTATTATCTAGTCAGGAATGGGCGAATGCGGCAACCCTAAGGAACGTCTGGTAATTAGTTCATAACACAATCTTCGCTAATTACACTGCCGCTGACAACCCCACAAAACTAAAACTCTAGGGACAAATGTCTCGTGCAAAGTGTTCATTAATTACGGTTTCATTAATCATATCTGGATATCAAAATTGAGAGGGAACAAATTTAATTTTACGGTGACGGTGTCTAATGGTATTTTTAATGACCGTGAGTTATTGAACTACGATCCAGAAGAAAACTTAAATTGTTTCCTGCTTTTATTATAGGAGTTTTTGTATTACCACGATTCTTTTGAATGATAAAGAGAGTTAGAGAAGAAAATAATATTTAAAATAAGGGAAGTTTACATCAGTCAATAAAAATCATTAAAACTCATATGTATTATGTAATAGATATTTGACGAATTTTTATTATTAACTTGTAAAAACCGGCGTTTTAATTTCTTGATAAATTAAAAAAGAATGGCTATCTTCGATTCTCCTTTTCAAATTTCATAGCTCTATATTTATTTTTATTTAAAAACAAAGTTCAACAGCTTGATTTTGTTAAGTATTACCACATAATGTTTTAGAAGATTTGTGTGAAACTTCAGATGAGCTCGCTAAATATTTATCAGGTCAAAATCACGTTTATTAAAACTAAACATATGTAAATAATTTTGAAACATTAATTTAATTTTCATTGATAAGAAGAGTTTTTATTTATATACATGTGAACTTTTAAAGAGAGAATAGAATAGAGACAGAAGTATTTGGAAGAGTGTTAAATCACGTCTTTAAAAACAAACAAAATAGTTAAACTTTAAAGAAATATGAAGTGTTTTTTGTTTTTTAAGAAAATATTTTCTCTTTTATATCGTGTTACTTAATATTTTAAAGGCTGAACTAATGTAGTTCAGAATTCTTTTATAAACTATATTGTATTATTTTAATGTGCGTTGGCGGTTTATAAATTCGTCTCTCATAAATTATTGATAAAATTAAATATTAAAATGAAAATGCTGAAATATGTTCAGATTAGACTACAAATGTACCCGTCTATAACTCATGTTATTAAAATCTTAAACTAGCTACTTTTTATTTTAAAACAATTGATTAGTTGACTTATGCTTAACATTTAAATTATTTCTTTGCATTCAAGAAAAATATATTACTATTATTCTCTTTCATATATTCTTCGAGAAGTATCACGCAAACATTTCGCATGAGGATGAAAATATAGATATATTTGTATGTTTAGTGCAAATGTAAATATGTGGACTGGTGTTTACCTCCCTCCCGCTCCCGCTCCCCCCCCCCCCCTCCGCCAAGCTCTGCATTGCCGATACCTGCTTTCAGTAACAATTGAATTCATGAAGCGTGTTACTCCCCTCGCCAGCAATTTCAATGGCCTATCCTGCGGTATTAATTGTACTAGGGCTGGCGCTAGTAGTCTACATTGCTTGACGAATGGCTATTCTTCGTCCTTCGGCGTTCTACGGCTACCTCTCCTAATCTCTCTCTTTCTTGTCTGTCTATATCTATCGTCCTCTACACCATCGGACATTTACATTTTCTTTAGACTTTCCTCCATTTACTTTTAACGCTTTAATCTTTTTTTGTTTGTACTTTTTGAACATCATCTGCGCCACTTAATTTTAATTTGTGATATTTTTTTATCGCTTTATCTTCCGTCCTTTATTTTATCTCTATTAAATGTATAATTTTCTTTACTCCCTTTTCAGCTTATCTTTTCTTATATCTTACATTTTCCATTCGATGAATCCACTCTCGATATATTAGCTCCTTTGTTGACATTTTGATCGAAGCATTCGTTCATCCTTGATATTAATTTATATCTCAAATCTCTTTACAAACAAAATATATAGGTCTAAATGTTCGATTAAAAAAGAGAGGCAACAGAAAAAGAACGAAATGAAAGAGCCCTATGCGAATTTAATCCGAATTATGAAGGATTTTACTGCCAAAATTACTTTCGTGTTTGTTTAGTGAATGAACGACACGTTGATTTGCATAGAAACTCACAAGAATATCGAAATAACATTGATTGAAAACTTGAATGCCTATGATGAAAAACTAACTTTTTTGCTGTTTTATATTAATTCTATTTCTTTCTGTGCCGTAAATTTAATCTTTTTAGCATTCAATCTCTCGGATATTTAAATAAATATTGAAATTGAATTGCTAATAATGTGTATAATTTATTGTAACTCTTTGACATAAACTATTTGGGAACTTAAGGGTGCGTATCAGCAGATGGGCTTCATTTTCACACTTTATATGATTTAAAAGAATATTTTGATATAGTTTTAAAAAACTTTCAACGCACATTAGTATAATATAGTAAGGTTTACTTGAAATGCTACATCTGTGGGGAGGTCGGTGAAGATCTAATAATCCCGCTCAGTTTTATAATAAAACTAGAGTACGTGATATGAAGTGTTGATAGGTAGGGCCTATAGTTGGATTCTGGCAGGGAGAAACTTTTATAAAATACAAACATATTTAGTTACATTGATAACATTTTACTATATAATTGGTTTAATTTCATAAATATTAATATTATCTATGAAAAGTAACAGTTACAGATCGTGTGTGTGCACTTACGAATATATGAAAATTGATGTAATAATTTTTATAACTGAAAAAAATGCCTTTATATTTAAACCAGACTATAATGACCTGGGCCTTATAATCTCGAATAACTTAGGGGTCACTTGATCGTGTATTTGGAGGGTAAATTATTTAATTATTTGGATGACATGTTTATTACTTAATATTAGTTGCAAATAAAATGGCTCTATTTTAATTTGTAGAACACAAAAACTCATGATGAAATAGGTTGGGATTCGAAGCTCAATTGGTTGCAGTGAGGCATTTTTCCAAATTCTGTCCCACTCTTCAGCAAATGCGAATACATTTCTCTAAATTCTACCTTCATTTACTATAGGCGTAAATATGTGGATAACCCAGAGAGGTAGTAACATGCTGTGCCGATATCCCAGAGGTAGTAAGATTCTGTTCACATATAAATAAATTTCGTTTTAACTTAAAATAAATAATTTATATTCATACAACGTTATAAGAGGTGTAGTAACACTAACAGAGAACACAGGAGTAGACGCCAGCCAAGCCATCAGTCATACGATGCGTCGTGGTTAGGGAGGGGGGGGGGGGGGGGTAATGAAAGGGGTGCGGCTCCTAGAAGACGAATTAGAGATGAACTCCGTTGTCTTCATAGACAGTTCAACCCTCTGGGCAGGGTGTACGTGCAGGTGTGGAACTACTCTGTTTAAAGTAACCACGCCTTGGAGTTTCTAAGAGCCGGCCATTAGATTAGACCTCTCATATGATGGAAAGGTACATTCACTTCTAGATAGAGCACTCGTTCCGTGCCCTACATTTCTGTACAGGATTAATACACACCTGGGAAAGAAGGAAAACCCGGAAAAGACAAGGAACTTGGTGTGACGGGGCAATATTAGTTACTGGAATTTTCAAACATGTATGCAATCATTTTAAAAATCAGAAGTAGAACATAAAGTTTTAATTTTATTATTTTTAGATCAAGAAGGTATTGGAAAACAATAGAAATAACAAGTTTTTACTTTCTCTACACACTTCGGAGAGAAAAAAATGTGACCGTCAAAAAATCGAACTCGAGACTTTGATAAATGTCGACGTTTCATGACCCCCTGAAACAAAAAAAAAAAGTTATTTTCACGATGCCGTCTGTCTGTACCTTAAGGTAGAGTCAAAACTATTTTACCGATTGAGCTCAAACTTGGTACCTGGGGTTTTCATAAGGTCCCCCCGAGGGGTTTCTGGAATTAGACATCCAACCGTAAAATTAAGGGTAGTTTACTGAAGCGCAAAAAGAGAAATCGAATTTCTCAAAATTCAGTTTAACGATATTGATTAAATTTTGTATATGTACATGGTTTATCATTATAAACAAGATGGCAACTCTTATTTTCTTATGAAAATATCTTAGAGGGTACATAGGGTAAATTTCCCATGTTTCATCATTTCTCCGCAACCATTTGAGATACAAAATAATCTATCTCTCAAAATTGTATTACTATTAAAAGAAAAAATCTTTTATTTGAAATATATTCTTATGAACCCAATAATTTCTTAGCTATAAGCTCTTTTTAATTCAGGTATTTGAAAATAAGTTTTATTCTTATGCGTTTTGGTGTACAAAGATGTTTCTCTTATCTTAATGTTTCTGTAATATTTCCCTAGTTCATAATGCCATAGAGTAAGTATGTAATGATATGGAATTATACATCCCAATAATTTACTATTTACATCTATATTCAAAATTACGATATTTTAGATGAGAGCGGGTAGTGAGATTTATTTATATTAAGTTGTTAAGTTGCAAGGTATGGCAACATCCTTCTACGTCTCTGTTTAAAAAGACAACGCAATTTTGTGAACAGAAACGCACCTGAATGACCACAATTTTTCTTTTAGGAAGCTTCGAGAAAGAAATGTCGCTTGATATACCCCTTCAGGGTACGCATCTCTTCACTTTCCTTCCTGACGAGGAGCCGTGTAGGTAGAGTCCTTGACATCTTAATCTGTGTTCTAAATTTAACGTGTCGGAAATTATGCATATAACGTAATAGTCGGGCCTTTAAATTAAAATCTACAAAGTGTGAAATATCTAGCAAAAAACTTTATCTACTTAAAATAATAAAATTATATAACACCAGAATGTTTGTTTTCTAAAATAAGACATCATCCCTTTTTAATTATTATAATATAGTATAGCAAACTTGGACCCAATTCAATCACCATATCAAATGTCACCCTAATGATGGCGTACACACATCAATATATCAGGCTGGCTCTTTAAACGTTACAAGTAACAGTGTACATTATTTCATTTATGATCTTTGGTGTATGTTTCTACAATACTGTGTAGATCTATTATTTCGTTTCACAAATCTAAGAGTTTTTAGCAAATATATTTTTAAGATAAAAGCGAGAGAAAGTATGTGCGGTGCGCAGTATTATTTATTTATTTATTTATAACTTTGCATATCATATTCTGAGATAAAACAATTTTTTTGTCCTGAAAACCCGGTAAAGCCAGGGAATTTCGATATTAAAAAAAAAATCTCAACCTCACTAAATAACCCATTCCTTGGTTTGACCCCAAATAAGGGATAAAATATTAAGTGGATTGTCGTCTTCTCTTTGACCTGATAGTCTTAGTTCCTTGACTTAAGGTTGGAGAATTACTGTTAGCCATGCATTTGTTTATGGTTTTTGTTTTAGACTTTGACTTAGTGTTTGGGCATGCGTGAGTGCACTCCAAATTGTTGTACAACTTACTCGACAAACCTTTAAAGCACAATGTCTCATCGATCACACCCATGGTTAGTTAGTTAGTTTGGAAATAAAAATGCTAGTGAACCTCATTTGTTTAGGGGCTACAAGATTGTTAAAATATGGATTAGATATTAAAAATTCCTTTGAATTAGAATTGAATGATCCTCAGGGATTTATTTCGGAAGTCCTATATGGATTAAATCTAGATTTATAACGTTCCTATGGGTTATATGGAATATCCTATTATATTTTACATGGAAGAACTATAATCCTAATGCTTCACATAAAATAAGTATATATAAACCTATATTTGTAGAGTATTACAAATCTCTATTAAGTGAAGAGCTACAAATATTGTATGTGAAACTATTTTTTTAATTAACTACTATACTATTATATTTAAGAGGATAACAAACAAAATCATGGGCAAGCCCTTAAATTTCCTTGAAACTTCAAACCAAAAAAGGTGTATCGACAAGAGAACTTAATTGTCTAATGACCCATCAAAGCCGCATCTGGGTCAACCCATTACGGATGTATTGTCATTGTTTGCTCAGAAGTGTGAAGAGTAAATAGTTCTTGTGGTCTTGGGAGGTTTGGGTTTACTACCAATAAAAATGTAAACACTACTCAGTTATTTTTTTCTTGTTTGATTACGTTACATGGTAAACATGGTCTAATAAGGGCCGGTCTTATGACTACCAGATAAATATTGCTATTGGGAGGTTAAAGTTATCTACCAGATAAAGGTCATCAGCCACTTTAATGTTTTACGTGTCTTATGAACTGAATTTATCTGCCAGATAGCTATCTGTAGGATAAATATATTTTTATGCAGAACACTCTAGGATGGTACTGTTTTTACTGGTGCGCGCATGCGTATAAGCCCTACTGATAACGCTACAACCTACCGAGTGGTGAGAACGCTAAACATTTGTTAAATAATGGCGGATAAACGAGTGCGAGTAAACAGATGGCGTCACGTGGGCGCAGAAGCTAAGATATCTTGCAAGTACTAATATCGGTGTCTACCAAAAGGTGGGCAATAGTTGGGTACAAAGTTTACAAACTTTCATTTATTGTACTCGCATTTTGATAATTTGTTCTTATATAAACATAACTCTACAAATAGTTTGTCATTTTATATAAAAGTGAATTAAATGTTCCTACTTTATATAGTTATAGCCCGGGCCTGTGCTTACTAAATACGTGAACCAAGATGTTAACCTAAAAACAGATTCTGATTAGTGAAGCCTCATTAAAAACAACGCATCACTATGGTAACGAGTATTTAACTTCTAGATAAAAGTTATCAGGTACTTAAACCTCCAGATAAAAATGTGATGGATAAATACATTTTATTTGGCAGATAAATGCTATCTGGCAGTCATAAGATGCACTTTTAACTTATCCGCCAGATATACATATTTATCTACCAGATTAATATATATCCAGAAGTCATAAGACCGGCCCTAAGGGGAATATAAAAAAACATATTCGTCAAACTTAGAATACTATATAACTGTAAGAGTTAACAGTTATTAAAATGAACATGGAAATTCACAAAAAGTACAATATTTTGCTCAAATAGATTTACGGCGTTTAGGTTTGAATGAGTTCGGAGTTTATTGCAATAAGGGGTACCACTTTTAGTTCAAACTTGATTATATTGAGAGTGTTTTTCATGCTCTTAGAATAAGCTAGACTGCAGGGTTCGCAAACTTATGTCCCGCGAGACGCATCCAGGCCGCGAAAAATGTTTAATCGGCCCTCTTATCTGCATTACGTTTATATTCGGCCTGCATTCATATATGCACACAAAATATAATCGTTTAGTTTTAGCGTGTACATAGTTTTGAATAAACAAAAACACAAAACAATATCAAACTCAGCAATTTTTCTTAGCCCTTTAAATACTTGATCGTGGTAATTTTTATTCACATAATTTAATGAACGTGGCTTCGACTATTTCGCTAACCCACGTAAATATCAGGGAAAATATCAGTTTTTAAATATTTTAATTATGCATTAATGATTTTAAACACATATCACATAGCTATTATCGGTGAGCACGCGGATAAAATTTCAGGTTCTTATGATCTATTTTACCGGTGTCGGGGAGGTCAGGGATCGAATTCCAGATGTATGTAAAGAAGGAAATTTTTCCTTAATGGTCTCCCATATTCCCCTAACTCAAATATGGTTACATTTTCTCTAGACTATATATTTCTCATTCCTTACTTAATGGATGATTAAAATGTGCACAGTCCGGACGGGTAGTAAGACGCGTAGAAAAACCAAAGTTTGAATATAGATTTTCTAAACAAACAAGTTTCTATAGACTGTGGCTCGCAACATGCCCCGAGTTTATGAATCTGGCCCATGGACTAGTTTGAGTACCACTGAACTAAATGTGGTTAGCCCTTTGGACCTTAGCTGCTTTCGCTCTGACCTGTACCCGACATCTGAGCCTCCAGACGTGGTCGGGCAACACAAATTAAGGTGTGTATGGCACCTCATTGCTCATGCCCACATCCCGAGGCATCTTGTGTAAACAGTCTATAGAGTTCCCGCCCGGCGTCCACTGTCCAGAGTTAAGATTCCTCGCGCCATTATCGTGTGTGGTTTCACTTCACATGTGCTTGGTAACGTGCAGTGTACACATGCTTACGTGAGAAAGTATTTGGGGTTGTTCGTATTTTGAACACGCTCTTCCTCCCTGCTACTCTCGCAGTCTAAGGAGCTAGGATCGCAATATGCAGACTTTCCTTTGATGGAAGTTTTAAGTTCGAATCTCGCCTGGGTACACTGCGGTAGTATTTCCACATGAATTTGGGGGAACGTATTTTAAGGTGGGAACGTAGAGAACTTT
Organism: Timema cristinae; assembly: GCA_039000515.1. NCBI lineage: Eukaryota > Metazoa > Arthropoda > Insecta > Phasmatodea > Timematidae > Timema > Timema cristinae. The sequence continues at coordinate 136,877,262 of JBCFYV010011172.1, forward strand.
AGAAAAGGTCAGATTTTTTTTATTTTTTTTGCTTTAACAATTTTTATATCAATACTTTTTTTTTTGTCAAAATAAGTAAAATATTGCTTCAATACAACCATAGAGTTTTATTTTCTTCCCATGGTGACCTAACCATTGACATCGTAGCAGGAAAATTCCCACCGGAAATTTTGGTGAATAAACCAAATAGCCAGAGTTGTAGACAATTTAAAAAAAGTTAATAAAAATACTACTTTGAGATAAAAAAAATTGTGACTGTGTAAGACTATTTCTAAAACTATTTTAGAATACATAGTTTTTTGTTTAAATCTTTAAAACTCATCGGATAAATCGTAAATACATTACCATCGGCCATATCTTGACTTGCCGGTACGTCACAGGTAGGTAACGTCCTTGGTGATCAAAGTGTTAACGTTATAATATTTTTTTTTTAAAAACATTGCTTGTATGAGGAATATGAGGAATACATTTTTTATTAGTTAACTGTGTTTTAGTGAGTGTGGTATTAGCGACTTTAAGGTGGTTGCCCTGCCTTGCTGACCTTTTGCTTCAAATAGCTATAAATGGAATAATCTATTTACAATAATATAGTTTGAATTTCACTGCATTAAAAACAAAATCATTCATCTCTTATTTTAACTTATAGATATTTAAAGAAAATTAAAATGGAACCTTTGAATCCTAGTGTATCATTTAAGGTGGTGTTATTTGTAGGAAATTTATGATATGTTTTTTTTATCATGTGTCAACAACAGAAAAATTGTTTCCTTAAGGACCTCGCCTGCTTGAAAAAATAATTTTCTCACGCTGCAGTATTTTGAATGATAACAATGCTAGTTATAAAGATTGAAAACCTCTAAAACAATCCTCGATCATATTATTATTATTATTAGCACCGCGTCTTACTACCCGTTCGGGTTATACGCACTTACGCTAATGTGTAATGGTAGGGTGATTGTGAGATGAAATGAAGGACCTACAGTTTAACGTGGAATTCGAACCACGGGAGAGGCCTGGCATTCCTCACATTCACAAGTTGTGATTAATACACATCTTGTCAGAGGTGAAGGAAGGGTTTGGTAATCAGATAAATCTGTGCCGGGACCGAGGATTGAACCCCGGCCGTCGATCATCTTAAAAACTGTTGTTGTCACCCTATTTAAAAAAAACTTGGTATGAAGAAGTTCATATCTATATTTTTTACCATTCACTATGATCTCAGAAATGCAACATTTCGGCAAGCGGGTGTGAAGGGTTGCCTCACGTGTCGAAAAGGGGTATCATGCTATTTAGCTACCTGTAGTTAAACTCGGTTAAATATTCTTTTACAACTGATTCTCTTTCACAGATTAGTCGAGGTGTTTAAAAATGTCACTGATCGTGATTCTTATCTGACTACTATCAACAATATTTCGTATTAATTCATTTATTCTTTCTATTTTGGGAAAAGATGTAGGGAGTACTTAGCGTGCGTATTTTGAATTAACTGACGTCAACTTAACTTACAAACTAAATTAACTTACGCATGAGAAGACTTCTGGATAGCTCGGTGGTAAGAGTATTGGCGTGATGAGCCATAGGACTTGGGTTTAATTTCCGTTTACGGGTGTCATTTATCAATTTAGAATAATACTTAGCACTGCGTCTTACTACCCGTTCGGGCTAACCGCTTAAGTACTAACTATACTAATGGGTTAGGAATTGGAAAGTTTGAATAGAGAGGAATTGAACCCGCATTTTCGTGGAGAGATAATAGAAAACCATTTATAAAAACCACCCCCAGTTCACCCAAGTGATATTCGAACATCTATTTTCCCGTTCTCGGCAGTCTAGCTCAACACGAAACCAGCGCCTTAGCTATAACCACACCTGAACAAGTATAATAACATGGATATTTAATCTGTCATACCTTACTTTATTAAAGACGTGACACCTCAGTAATATGGCTGTTAATTTATCACTGTAAAAGATAGAATCCCAAATTTTACCAATGATAACCATTTCTAGCATGCTGGGTTTCGAATCCGGGACAGTTAGCTCACGGCATATGATGACCTATACCCTCCCGAGTCTGAAGTCTGCTGCACTATCAGTGTCACCAACTATTCCGTGGTGTGCTATTTCTGGGAGAAAGGGGGGGAGGGAGGAGGCCTGCATGCAGGTGCCTATTAAAGCGCTACCCTTGTGTGCCAGCCTATAGAACAACTCACCGGACTCCTGAGCCCAGCTGGCTCGGTGAATTGATGGGGTGGATCCCGAGTTTGATTGGGGGTAAGGGACGCATCTGCGTTTGCTAATAGCGTCCTCTCGATCCACCCGCCACCCCTCTTGAAACTTACTGCTCGTTGGAGGAAACGTCGGATGGTAAAACTCGATTTGTTATATACAGCTCAGTAATTAGATGTAAGTTTTTTTAAAAGAAATGTTAACGAGCTGAAGAGGAGCTTTTGGTCGAATGGCCAGAGCAGTGGTTCTAATTTTCACCACATTGACACAATAATTTTTTTTAAATCACTATCTTATTTCTAAAAATAGGCGTGTCTCACCACCATTTGGCCACTATACCCTGATTTTGGTTGGCATAACAGTAGGGAAAATTAAAATTTATTTATTTGCGACCAATATTAATAACATTTTACTATAATATTAGTGTTATATTTTATAGGTATTGATAATATCTATCAAAAGTGACAGCTGCAATAACATCCCTTAGACCCGCCTCGGTGGCGTAGTTGGCTAACGTGCTTGTTGTGTTGAGCTCGACTGCTGAGGACGGGGAGATCGAGGTTCGAATCTCGGTCGGGTGAACTGGGGGTGGTTTTTCCTAAATGGTTTTCCACCTTCCCTCCATGAAAATGCGGGTTCACTTCCTCTAATTTAACCTTCCCAATTCCTAATCCATTAGCGTAATTAGTACTTAAAGCGTATAACCCGAACGGGTAGTAAGACGCGGTGCTAAATATTATTATTATTATTATTATTATTATTATTATTATTATTATTAACATCCCTTAGTGTACGAATATATTAAAATTGTTTTAGTAAATTTAGTAACTAACTTCTACTGTTCTTCCTACCAAAATCAACCTATATCCAACCTATCACGCGTTTATTTGACACATGGGACTTATTACCGGAAATTCATGTAATATTGGTCAAAATAAACGAATGCTCTGCTAGATGTACTGAAGATGTTTTTACTTCAAAGGTTTTTTTCATTCTACACATAAACGCAGGTAGGCCTATATTTTCTCTCAAATATACCTTCCTCATCCCTACCCCATTAGGGCATCAGTACCGGCCTCTTGTTCTAGGAGTTTGCCAGTACCCCTGACTACTGATCTAGAGCTACCAGCTTCGATTCCCGGTGGTACCATAGGTATTTTTATTTAGAAAGAGTAATTCTCCTTATGATTACCATGGCTTAACTAATTAGCTAGTTTAAGTTAGGCTTAAGATTTCCACCGGCTCCACACCCTCCAAGGTATACCCTGAACAACGTTCTATGACACCAGAGCGGCTAAAAGTCTACATACAATGTGATCAAACCCGATCCTGCATCTCTCACAGCCAAATATGTCGTACGCTGAAAAAAAATAATTATATGATATACCGCACAAACTTTCTCGCTCTTTAATCTTAAAATAGATACATTTATTAAAAACTCGTAAAATTTTGTGAAGGTAAATAATATTCACTGTTACAGAACGATTGATTAAAGAGGGTCATCTTTGTCCACCAACGAACATAACAATCAATTTCATATAATATTATCATAGTACTACATAAAAAATATAAGCATGTGTTCTTATAGCTCAAAATATATTGGTTATATACAAATATATTCGAATTAAAATATTTTTAATTTCAACATCACTACAACTTTATATTGATAAGTTATTTTTTATCTCAAATAGTTGTGGGTATGTAATCAAAATTTGAATCTATGCATATATAAAGTGTCCTTAAAGTCAGTTTCAATGGAAAATGAGTGTTTCCGTTATTTGTAATGTTAAGCAATGCCTGGATATAGAATTTAATAAAAACTCTTACAGCGTATTTTGATCAAATCGATTTAAACTTTTTTGCCCTTCACTACACTATCCTTCATTTTAGGTTTGGGTATTTAATTCTAAAAAAACCCTCAGGGGACGTTATCAAAACCCCAGATATCAAGTTTTATCCGGAACGGTAAGATTATTTTACTTCTGGTAAGAGATACAGAAAGACAAACGGCATTTCAAAAACTTTTTTTTCTGTTTCAGGGGGTCAAAATCTTGAGCTTGATTTTTTTTATCACAATACTTCTCTCTCCAAGGGAGGAGTCGAGACCAATTAAAAAGGATGACAGATTCACATCATCGCTGTATTAAATATTTTTACATATTAAGGGAAAATACAACAAATATTTAATTTTATTGGTATTTTGTTTATATGTTTAAGTTTAACATCGCGTGTAATAACACCTTTGAATCAGGAGACATGTTTTTCTGATCTTTATAACAAATGTTATTGTATTTAGTTTTGGTCTATTTGATTCACATTCCAGTTTCGTTGTTAAAATGTAAATAATTCCACGCCAGCTTGACTAAGGCGATTATAAACTCCCAAGTATAAATGGCTTATGCTTTCTACAATACAGTTCAATCATCATATAAAGAACTTAATCTAACAGTCATATCATAAATCAAGTCATGTGTTATGAAGTTGTCACTTTAAATAAGTATTATCAATATCAATAAAACAATAATTCAAGTAAAGTGTTGTAATTAATGTTGACAGCACAAAAGTTTGTACTCTTAAAAAGGCAATTTATATTGAAATTGGACTGTACAACTTTGAAATAGAGTTAGAAGTATAAAACGAGGCTGCCTGTCATCTAAGGCTTGAGAAGAAAGGATCCAATAACTTACGTCTACGGAGGAGATTAATTAGCAAAGAACATTTCCCTGGAAATTAATACTCACGATCGATACAACTCACATGTTTGATAACAGTAAAATTACAAGCTAACCGGTACAGTTGGCTATGCGTTGGTGTGCTCTACTTTTAATGCCTATCGTACAGGGTGCAGGATTCGTTGCTGGATCGCTTGCTCGTTGTTGAGCAGGGCATGCATGCTGCTGGAAAATGACGTCACCGATAGCTTGGCTAATGGATAGCCAGCTGGTTTTCCTTGATAGGTCCGGCGCTATTTTCCGTGCTTGGTTCCCTGCTGGATCGGAAGGTGAGCTAATCAGAGAGCAACCTTCAGTAACGTGACCAGACACGACGATCGCCACTGTTTACGTGCAGTCAGTGGTAGAGGTGGTTACGTCCATGTGGTCTCCTACATTTTCTGCGCCTCCTCATTGCATCGATTATTTGAAAATATCATCATCACTAATGGTCTTCGATGAATACAAATTGTCCGCAAAGTATCGTCGTCCAAGAAGTCATCATGACCGCCCATGTTTGTTGACAACAGAGATAGTGTTCTCTCGTAAACTATCCGCATGGCCTGCAGACGGCGAGCCTCGTCTGAAGCCAACCCAGCAGCGAGCAGCGAAATCCCTCAGGCAATCTAGCAACGAACCTGTACCGTGTGTGGTGGGCTTAACACAAGGTTCGATCACTAGCCGGGAGCAATGGAACATGTTTTGTTATACATTGAACTTTTCCCATTCTATTTACCCGCGAATGTTGATTCATTCTCCCTAAAACAACAAAATTATTAAATGTAAAAAATAAATATTAAAAACCATCTGTCTCTCCGCAGGTAAACAAACATCACTCTTAATCAAGTTTTCCAACATACGCCCGTATGCAACAGGAATTATTGGAAAACATATTCCTTCGTAACAGAGCTGACACGTTTGTCAACAGAAGCAATTTATATTTAAGATTGTGCAACATTCTCGGCCTTCTAAGTCATAACCAACTAGCACTACTACATTTACTTAAATAAATTACAACATTCATAAGAATTGTTTTAATTTCCATCCTTATATAAAGGTATGTGTATATATATAGACTATATATATATATATAAGCTTAATATATATATATATATATCACCACGTCTTAATACCCGTTCTGGCTATAATCATATGTGCTAATTATGCTAATGTGCTAGGAACAAGAAAGTTGAATTTATATTAAGTGTAACCGCATTTGCGTGGATAGAGAGTG